>PVHX01002312.1:34686-172476 GCA_004024805.1 Geosciurus inauris
TAATTTCTCTTTCAGAGGATTCATCACTGATGTACAGAAATGCATTTGATTTATGGGTACTGATTTTATATCCTGCTACTTTGCTGAATTCATTTATTAGTTCTAGAAGTGTTCTGGTGGAATTTTTCAGATTCTCTAAGTATAGAATCATGTCATCAACAAATAGTGATAGTTTGAGTTCTTCTTTTCCTATCTGTATTCCTTTAATTTCTTTCATCTATGTAATTGCTCTGGCTAAAGTTTCAAGGACTATGTTGAATAGAAGTGGTGAAGTGTCTTGTTCCCATTTTTAGAGGGAATGCTTCCAATTTTTCTCCATTTAGGATGATGTTGGCCTTGGGCTTAGCATCAATAGCTTTTACAATATTGAGATATGTTCCTATTAATCTAATTTTTCTAGTGTTTCGAACATGAAAGGGTGCCGTATTTTGTTGAATGCTTTTTCTGCATCTATTGAGATGATCATATGATTCTTATTCTATTGATATAATGAATTACATTTACTGATTTCCATATGTTGAACCAACCTAGCATCCCTGGGATGAACTCCACTTAATTGTGATGCATTATCTTTTTAATATGTTTTTTATTTGATTTGACAGAATTTTATTGAGAATTTTTGTGTCTATGTTCATTAAAGATATTGGTCTGAAGTTTTCTTTCCTTGATGTGTCTTTATCTGGTTTTGGAATCAGGGTGATATTGGCCTCATGGAATGAGTTTGGAAGTGTTTCTTCTTTTTCTGTTTCATGGAATAACTTGAGCACTATTGGTATTAGTTCTTGTTTGAAGGTCTTGTATAATTCAGCTGTGAATCTGTCTGGTCCTGGGCTTTCCTTGGTTGCTAGGCTTTTGATAGCATCTTCTATTTCATTGCTTGAAATTGATCTGTTTAACTTGTGCATATCCTGATTCAGTTAGAGTAAATCATATGACTCTAGAAATTTGTTGGTCTTTGATATTTTCTGTTTCATTGGAGTACAAGTTTTCAAAATAGTTTCTAATTATCTTGTGTATTTCTGTAGTATCTATCATATTTCCTTTTTCATCATGGATTTTAGTAATTTGAGTTTTCTCTCGCCTTCTCTTTGCTAGCATGGCTAAGGGTTTATCAATTTTATTTATTTTTTCAAAGAACTTTTTGTTTTGTCAATTTTTTCCATTGTTTCTTTTGTTTCAATCTCATTGATTTCAGCTCTGATTTTAATAATTCCTTGTCTTCTACTACTTTTGGTATTGATTAGTTCTTCTTTTTCTAGGGCTTTGAGATGTAATGTTAGGTTATTTATTTGTTGATTTTTTTTTTCTTTTAAGGAATGAACTCAATGCAATGAACTTTCTTCTTGGTACTGCCTTCATAGAGTCCCAGAGATTTTGATATGTTGTATCAGAGTTCTCATTACCTCTAAGAATTTTTTAATCTCCTCTCTGATGTCTTCTGCAATCCATTGTTCATTCAATAGCATATTGTTTAGTCTCCAGGTGTGGACTAGCTTCTATTTTTATCATTGTTTTCTAATTTTATTCCATTATGGTCTGATAAAATGCAAGGTAGTATCTCTATTTTTTTGTATTTTCTAAGAGTTGCTTTGTGGCATAATATATGGTCTATTATAGAGAAGGATCCATGTGCTGTGTGTATTCACTCATCAATGAGTGAAATATTCTATATATGTCTGTAAGTCTAAATTATTGATTTTATTATTGAGTTCAATTGTTTGTTTGTTTAGCTTTTGTTTGGAAGATCTATCCAGTGGTGAAAGAGGTGTGTTAAAGTCACCCAGTATTGTTGTGTTGTGGTCTATTTAACTCTTGAAATTGAGAAGAGTTTGTTCGATGAACATAGATGCTTCATTGTTTGGGGCATAGATATTTATAATTGTTATTTCATGTTGATGTATGGTTCCCTTAAGCAGTATGAAATGACCTTCTTTATCCCTTTGGACTAACTTTGGCTTGAAGTCTACTTTATTTGATATGAGAATGGAAACCCCTGCTTGTTTACGTAGTCCATGTGAGTGGTATTTTTTAAAAATGTTGTCATTTTTTTAATACCTTTATTTTGTTTATCTATTTATTTTTATATGGTGCTAGGGATTGAACCCAGTGCTTCACACATGCTAGGCAAGCACTCCGCCACTGAGCCACAACCTCAGCCCAAGTGGTATGTTTTTTCCCAATCTTTCACCTTCAGTCTGTGGATATCTTTTCCTATGAGATGAGTCTCTTATAGGCAGCATATTGTTGGGTCTTTTTTTTCAATCCAATCTGCCAATTTATGTCTTTTGATTGATAAGTTTAGGCCATTAACATTCAGGGTTATTATTGAGACATGGTTTGTATTCCTGGTCATTTTTGTTTATTTTTGGTTTTTAACCTATCCTTGGTTTCTCTTTGATTGTTTTTTTCTTTAGCATAATACCTCCCTTTGCTAACTTTCATTGTTTTTCATTTCCTCCTCATGGAATATTTTGCCAATGATATTCTATAGTGCAGGCTTTCTTGTTATAAATTCTTTTAAATTTTATTTATCATGGAGGGGTTTTATTTCTTCATCAAATCTGGAGCTTAGTTTTGGTGGATATAGGATTCTTGGTTGGCATCCATTTTCTTTCAGTGCTTGACATGTTATTCCAAGCTCTTCTAGCTTTGAGGGTCTGGGTTGCAAAATCTGAAGAGATCCTGATTGGTTTCCCCCATATGTAATCTGATTCCTTTCTCTTGTGGCTTTTAAAATGCTCTCCCTATTCTGTATTCTAGGCATTTTCATTATAACATGCCTTGGTGTAGATCTGTTGTGATTTTGTACATTTGGTGTCCCTTAAGCCTCTTGTATTTGATTTTCCAATTCATTCTTCATGTTTGGAAAATTTTCTAATATTATTTCATTGAATAGATTGTTCATTCCTTTGATTCAAAATTCTATGCCTTTCTCTATCCTGATAATTCTTAGATTTGGTCTTTTGATGTTATACCATAGTTCTTGGATGTTTTGTGCATGGTTTCTTACCATCTTCATTGTGTGGTCAATTCTATTTTCAAGATTAAATATTTTGTCTTCATTGTCTGAGGTTCTGTCTTCCAAATGATCTAATCTATTGGTGATGTTTTCTGTTGAGTTTTTAATTTGGTTTATTGTTTCCTTCATTTCAAAGATTTCTGTTTGTTTGCTTTTTTCAGAATCTCTATCTCCTTGTTGAAGTAATGTTTTGCTTCCTGTATTTGCCTATGTAGCTCTTTATCAAAATGATCTTTTGGGGCTGGGATTGTAGCTCAGTGGTAGAGCGCTTGCCTCGCATGCGTGAGGCCCTGTGTTCGATCCTCAGTACCACATACAAAGCAATAAAATAAAGACATTGTGTCCATCTACAACTAAAAAAAAAATTTTTTTAAATGATCTTTTGCTGTTTGTTTTCTTATATCATCCTTTAATTCACAGAAGATTTTAATTATGTACATCCTGAACTTCTTCTCTGACATTTCTTCTGCTGTGCTAGCCATGGATTCTAATAATGTAGTATCTTGGTTTATTAAGGGCACTTTCTTCTCTTGTCTTTTTATGTTGTTCATGTGTCTTCCCTTCTAGCATTGTGGATTCAAGGTGTTACAGTTTTTATCCTAAAGATTTATAGTTTTCCTTCAAGGTTCCAATACCTTTCCTTTAAGGGGCAGATCAATATTAACAGATCCCAATACAAACAATATACAGCCTTAAACCAAATAGCTTATATTAAAACATTTACAGTTTTGTCACAATATACAGAAATGGTGCATTTAATTATTATCTACAATATAAACAGTAGGTTTGCAAAAGGGTCTACAGTTTCTGATGGTGGACAAAGAGAGACCCAGGGATAGGGTATAGGATGAGATGTTAAGGAGGTAAGAAGTGAGGATATAGAGTTACTAGATCTTAGAAAGAGTCAAAGAGGAATCAAAAGAAGTTGGCTAGTAGCAGGAGAAAAGAGAGAAAGAAATTTTGGGGAGACAAGTAAGTGGGAAGAAATTAGAGTACAACAAACAAACGTAAAAATTAAGAAAAATGTAAAAATGTAAAAATAGAAGATGGAAGAATGTAAAACACAACTGTAATATACTATTCAGACATCCCAGTCCTCAGTAGCCTAATGCATGAAAAGTACTTGGTTTCACAACTGTTGGGAATGTGAGGACAGGAAAAGAAAGAGAGAGAAAAAGAAGAAGAAGAAGAAAGAAAAAGAAAAGATAATAGAAAAAATCTCAAAGGTAAATGAAAGAGGCTGGGGTTGTGGCTCAGTGGTAGAGTGCTTGCCTAGTGTGGGTGAGGCACTGGGTTTGATCCTCAGCACCACATACAAATCAATAAATAAAAATAAAAGTTATAATTTAAAAAGTCAATCTTTTTAAAAAAAAGATAAATGAAAGGCTTTTTCTGTTGGAGTTCAGTATCTTTCCTGCTTTCCTTCTCATTCAGTCGGTGGGGTTATCTGTCGTTTTCTGGTAACTCTACCCTCAGGATGGTGAAGGTTATTAGGGTGGGAGGATTGGTTTGGAGGCAGAGTTTTGTAAAACATTTGCCACTCCCCTTTGGAAGACTGTACCCTCAAGGATCTCCTTTGGGGCCTGCTCATGTGATGTGGGTTCTTGGTCTTGTCTCCTTATATCGCCTGTAGATCACACAATTCCTGCTATGTAATTTAGTTTCTAAACTGTATCTCACTCACCCCATCCCTTTCTACTTTCCAATCAGGAACCTCTTTCTCTGGAGGTCTTGTGGGCTGTGCTTTGGGGCCTGTGTACCTGTCATGGAGAGCTGTTTTGTGTCAGGTAGATCAGGACCAGTACTTGCAAGCTATGGACTGGCCATGTAGCTGCAAGCGTTGTGCTAGGGTAGTTGCTGCAGAGGAAGGGGAAAGTTGAGGGACTGTAGGTACCTTGATATTACTTCTATGCTCTAGCCAGTGTCCCAAGCTGGGAGTTTCCCCAACTAAAAATGGCAATGTCAGTAGTGAGGATAATCCAAGATGGTGACAAAGGTGTCCAAGATGGAGGTGGCTGCTTTCAGAGATGGGGTGTCCTGGTGGGCCAAGCAGTGGCACTGAGTGATGTGTTCAGAGATGCAGCTCTGTGGTATGCAGTATTATGGCAGGTGGCTATCTCCAGACCTTGTCTGGTGTCCCCAGGTGCAGGCTACTATGTGAAGGGGACTGTGGCAGTGGTTGCAGTGTCTCAATATGGAGGCAACCTGGGGAGCCCCATTCTGGTAGATGAGGGTCCACATGGGAGTGGCAGCCAGGGGTCCTGTGTGGGAGTGGCAGTTGGGGGTCCAGTGCGGTGTGTGGGTGCTGATGTGGGAGTCCTGTGTGGGAGCAGCAACCAGGGGTCCTGTGTGGATGAACAGCTGGGGGTCCTGTGCAAATGCAGAGGCCGGGGGACCTAATGGGGGATGTGGCTGAGATTGTGCAGGAGTAGCTGTCCAGTGGTCCTCTAATAACTTTCAGAGAAACAGTATTCCCAATGCTTGAATCCCAGGTCACAGAGCAAGGAGGAATGCAGCCTCCCTGTAGCCCGCCATCTTGGATCTTGTTGTATAGTCTTACCTGATAGCTCTTATAGACCTGACCTGCTACTTGTTGTACCTGCTGACTTTTTAATGGTGGTTTGTGCCCTTGTTGGTTTCATCATTTTGGACTCTGAGCTCACCTTAAGGAGAGCTTTGTCTTTTGGAATTCTGTACTGCTGGTTCATGTGCATGTTACCATAGGCTAGATTTATTTTGGCTTCTACCTGCTGCTCCGGGCTATAATTACCCTCAAACTCTTTTTACATTAATTTTGATGGTTGAAGTTTTCAGACTAACTGGGTAGTGTAGCCTCAGTTATGCACATGGTAGGTGAGTGGTTATAAATGCTGAAGAAAGTTATTTTCTTTTCCCACCCATAGTTCAGGCAAAGATGGTTACCTTGCTATTTCCTATGCTAATAGGTGGAGATGACATTTTTACTTCTTCATTGTTTTAGTGATAATCTCAAGTTTATAAGAATAGCTTAATTCCAACTACCTACTGTATGTTGGCCTAAGCCCCTGGTTTCTGATATCAGCATTTTTCCCTACCTCAAGACCATTAATTCATGGACTTCTATTTTGTTTTTCACTTACCTCTTAGTTTTGGTCTCTAGGTCTCTTCCTTACATTCTTGCATATTTATACACTTAAAGAGGTGTATGTTATAGTTTATTCAGAATCTTTGATTTTAGAAGGCGAGAATCAAGCTTTCTGAGCATCTATAGTGGCAGAATCGGAAGTCTCAGTGGTATTACATTTTTCTATCCTGTACTAATGCAATTGGTTTGTTTATTGTTATTGAGTTGCAAGACTTTCTATTGATTCTTGTTACATTTTGTTGCTATTAGATTTGGTCCCTCATTCTAGTGTTTGTTTTTTTTTAATCCAGAATCAGTTGTTTAGTATGTTAGTTTTAGCTTATATTCTGAGTTATTTGCAAACGTGATGTGCATACCATTTGGGTATCCCATAATTGTGTAGTAAAAATATCAAACAGGAGCAGTCCATGTACATAGCCAAGGGACATGCCACTAAAGATCTGTCAGTGGACACTGATCAGAACTCTTTGAAACCATTCCAAATGTGTCCAACTCTGTTGTTCATTTCAGTTTACATTTCAAAATTTGGCCCACAAGGCTTGATCTTAGTGAACTTGCTCAGCTCAGTCCAAATCAGTTTAGCAAATATTTTTTAAGTAAAAACTATGTGCCAATATGTATACTGTGTGCACCAGACATGTAGAGAGAATAAACCACAGTTCCTTCCTTCATGATTTTCATAGTCTGGTAGAAGAGAAATTCAGGTCAGCAAAAAAGCCAGCCATGTAGTAATCTCTTCCTGCATTTTTCTCAATGTCAATTTCTACCTGACTTACAGTTTACAGCATCTACCTTCTTTCTTTTCTTGCTAATTATGGACATGTCAATTGAATGTATACTGTTAATTTGTGGGAAGAGTCTCTCAAGGCTAATTTCCATATCTCCTCTTATCACTTTCTCTTAATGAGTTCATATTGGCATTTGTATATTCCTAAATTTTTAGGGTATCTTTACATCAGAAAAGAGTACCAAAAGGTATTGGCATTTGTGGGTAAATGGATGGAACTGGAGACTACCATGCTAAGTGATATAAGCCAATCCCCAAAAACCAAAGGCTAGTACACAATAAGGAGGGTAGAGAATAGAAGTTCATTGGATTAGGCAAAGGGGAATGAAAGGAAGGGAGGGAGGATGGGAATAGGAAAGACAGTATGAATTGTACATAATTTTCCTATGTTCATATATGAATATGTGACTAGTGTAACTCCAAAAAACAAGAAGAAGAAGAAGAAGAAGAAAGGTATTAAATGTATGTTAAATTTTCATATTTCCTTTTCTTATTCTATTTCCCTTTTGGTTATATTTTTTCTCAAAATTCTGTCTTCTCTAAACTTCCTACTTCCCAAAAAAAGCAATATGGTATAGATGTCTGATATCAATTTGGTCTTTTTTGGCCTGGTCCCTTATGTTGACCTTCTAGCTCAGAGTTTCTACTTGTTCCAAGATGTCATTTTAAAAATATTAATAGATGTCTGAAAATAGACAAACTAATGAAATAATCACATTTTCAGTGAAAGAGCTTAATTTAGTTCAGTGTTAAGTTTTTTTGGGGGGGATACCTCATATCCAAACCATAACACCTGTATTTTGAAAAATGTCTAGGATTTTGTAAATGTTAACCAAGACCATGTATGCCATCTGTCATGTAGTTGGTTTTCAATAAATGAGGGTTGTGTCTTTATTATTACTATGTTGTTATTAGGGGAAAGAGGGTAGAGTTTTGGAAAGAACAAAAGTGTGGGACCTCAGAGTCAGAGTCATGGGATTGGGAAAAGCGAGTTCAAGGTGTTAGGGGGAGGTAAGAAGCACAGGGATGAAGAGTTCCTAGAGAAGGAGCATACTGTAATGACATAGGCATGCAGGCCTCAGCTGACCATCAGGGACAGAGGACAAGGCTCATTTTCCCTAAGAGCTCCAGCCCCAGGTGCCAATGCCCAGGACAGAATGAAGCTGGACTCTCACACGAATACACTCACTGAGACAGCTAGAAAGCTGCTGTTGAATATAATCACCCAAGCCTAGAAAAGTCTGTGGATCTCTCCAGCCATTGCAGTCCTTTAGTGAAGTGTCTGCCTCCAGAGAGGAATAAAGCAGCTGAAACCTGGGTGTTGATTACAAATACTGAGTCTGTAAGCCCTATATATCCCTTCAGGTCCTGCTCAAGGACCTAAGTGAAATCTTTAGTCACCCAACTACAATAAATTATTCCTTCCTTCATGCTCTCTTAATATTTAGTTAGCACTTTGATCATAACTTGTTTTGTATTTAGTGTGTTTCTTTCACCTCAGCTAGATCAGAAGGTTCTTGAATACAGGAATTGGATCCTGTCTTGATTCATGGATATTCCCATAGTAATTAACAAAGTGCTTTGTAGCTGATGATGTACAATACATGTGGAATGAAAAATCAAACTTATAGATAAAAAGGTATCATAATTGCAATCGACTGTTTCCTAAAATTAACTAACTAGGTGTGAACTACAGGTGAACTACCAGTGTGAATGCTAGTTGGCAACTATTGCACTCTGGTGTGGTTGGTTTGGAGAGGGTGCCAGAGGCCTATCTTTATTCAAAGGGCCAGAGCCAGAAAGTAATATAAGACTACTTCGTATGGATATTTTATTTCTAGGGAAAGAAGACTCACTAAAGGAGTACCCAGTGAACTCTGTGTGAGCCACACCTCAAAGTCAGTAAACCAGGTGCTTGGTGAAAATACCTCATCTTAATAGCTGTAATCCAAAATGACATTATGATTAGGTATAATCCTGCCAAGAAATTACAACTGTAGAGATGATACTGCTCTCCATGGATGTTCCCCAAACCAACTGGGGCTGGGGTTTCTGTTCCTTCTGTCTCTTCCAGGGCAGCCATATGCTGTCTTGGAGTGAGCAAAGCAGAGCACTATGGATTCCTCAGAATGTCACCATGGAGTGAGGACATGCTTGCTTACTCAAGCAGAGGCCCACGGTTGGTTGCTTGTCCCACTAAAGTCACCCAGTGACTTCCAGAAGAGTGACACCTGCTTAGGCAACTCAGAGAAGCCATATTTAGAAGCAAATAGCATGTCACTACTGACAGTGTTTCCCAAGTCTGAGTGTGCTGGAGCTCAGGATCAGAGGCCAGGTGCCACTTCGGCCAGCACCTGCCCACCTGGGCCTGCCTGCCACACCAGCACCTACAGGTACCACATTGTGTCACTACCAAAGGTGCCGGCACATATCATGCTGCCCCACGGAAGATTCTAAACATGTGTGTTCTACTCCTGGGAACTGTACCCTTCACATCTTCTTCAAATACCCTCATGACAGAGATTAGTCAAGCTGTAGAAAAAGGAAAAAGAAAAAAAAGAAAAAAATATGAGAGTTTATTATTACAATTAAGTTTTTAAAAGTAGCTGGCTATGAATGAACAGTAACATTTTTCAAAGATAAATAAACCACGAAAGGACCAGTGTGAGATGTGGAAAATATTTTCAAGCAAAGGAAATGATTCACCACCTCAAAGACAGGGAGCACAGACGAATTATGCAGATCAATTGGTAACGTCTGGGGATGTGCCCTCTAAGTGCTGGGTACATCCATATATGTGTGCTTTCCTTAACACCCATGAAGGTTATTAACATTAGTATTCAGGGAGGAAGGAACCCTGTGAATGATTTCAGCCATTTCCTTCAAGAATCACTGGAGTAGAGAGAGGTAGAATGACTTGTGAAGTAGAGCTTTATTTATATAATGGACAGTTTGTAAAGTAATTTTAAAATGACCTTTGAAACACTTAGCTTGGTTTGTTTTCTTAGATTTTCTCATTTATTTTCCCCGCCTACAGTCTGTTTTTGCACCTTCCCTCAATATATAAGTAAAAACTTTAAGAGAGTATATTTTATCCTTTATTTCATGGATTAAATGGTTTACAAGTGTTAAGTCAAAATAAATAGGTAGATAATTTTGAAAAGCAAAAAACTTAGTGACTTTGTAGCCAATAACTAAAATAAGAATTTTATGGCATATGGTTGCTTAGTATTTAATCTTAGTAATCAATGTTTTAATGATTTTTATGATTTTAGATTTTTTCCAGATAAATTTCATTTCTTTAAGGTTTGCTTTTCTTTTAGCATTTTGTTTATTTATTTATTCCAATTAGGTTTACACGACAGCAGAATGCATTTTGATTCATTGTACACAAATGGAGCATAACTTTTCACTTGTCTGGTTGTACACAATATAGAGTTACACCATATGTGCAGTCATGCATGAACCTAGGGCATTGTTGTCCATCACATTCCACCATCTTTCCTGCCCCCATGTCCTATCCCTTCCCAAATTTCATTTTTAATAGAGTCCATTTTTCATCACTGAAAGGGGATTAAATGCTATGTATTCACAGAATTGCATTACTACTATGAAACTTATAATAAGTTTTTATAAGTTTTAATAATACTTAAAGTTATAATGGAGAAGAGTTTGAATTGCATTTGTGTTTCTTATTTGAGGGGCTTAGAGAAAAGCTAATTTAATTTGGAAGACCTGAACTGAAGCAATCAGGAAAAGTAGCCTGAGGTGGCCTGGGGTTCTGAGTGGAGGAGGCCTGTGCAGCAGTTAAACTTGTCCAAGAGTGAGGTGTCTGTTCTGTGAGATAATTAGCTTCTCATCACAGTTAAATATTCAAAGGTGGAATGACCTTTTATCAGGGGAGCTGGGCGTAGTGGGTTTCTGCCTTCCATGGGAAGATATTTTGGAAGTAGAGATTTCTGAGGGCTCTTTGGATCCTATGACAAAAGCTCTAAGTGGTTTGGTTTGTCATAGTCATGTACCTTTTGCTGGGCTGTGTCAGTGTTTGAACTCAGCCTGTGTTCATTCTGCTTTTGAAAGGAGAAACAAATTAAATAATTAAATAAATCATGCTTAATTATTCAAGACACGATTGAACATTTTTCTAATTTTTTCCCCTTTCACTTAGGGGACAAAGGATTTATTCAGAATTTGAAAGGCATATAAAAAGTTCTAACTTTTTACTCTCACAACTTAAACTCAGATGAGAAAAGAAAAAACAAATGTTTTAGCTATTTATTTTTTGTCCTCTAGATCTCTGGCCCTTCAAGCAAGTGAATCTTGCTCCTAGCCAGCCCATATTCCTTCTTTAAGTATCTATTCAAATGTTTTGCATATTTTTATGTAAAGTCAACTGTCGTGAAGAACTGGGTATTTCGAGTCCACTGAGCACTGATTTACTTAGACACACCATGAGAGGACCCGTAATGACAGCTCCTTCCACGTGCAGCCATCTGTTAGTGAGATGTTGAGGGGTAAAAAGCGAGTTTGGTAGTTTTCAGTCTCAGAATCAAGGCTGCCATCATGTGGGGAAATTAGAGGTAATTGTCAGGCCATTGTCTAAGACTGAATGATATTTCCAGAGCTGGTGATTCCTGGATTCTCTGCTCTCTCTTGTTTGTGACCTCTACTGCTGTACCCCGAAACACACCAAACTTGAGCTCTCTGATCTGCTTCTCTGTACCCTGACAATCATAGGAAACCCTTTTATGCCATCTCCTCTCCCGGGTTTCTTATTTATTACAGTTATCACCACATGACATTTTATTATATACAGCATTTGTTTTACTTTTTTAAAATTGTTATTAGTTTTGTTTATTTACACTAGAATGTAAGCCCCATGAGGACAGGGGACATGCCTGTCTTGATTACTGCTATATTCCCAGTTCCTAGGGTAGTCCTTAGCCCACACAGTTTCCAGGAATAACTCTTGCAGTATGCCCACTGGCTTATTTATGCTTCAGTGTCTAGTTGTGTTGATTGCTTTAGGTTTCTCCTCTAAAACCGTACTCTCTCAACTATTGCAGTTCCTTATCTCTCCCTCTCCCTCTCTTTTGCAGTCATGATAAAATTTTCTCTTCAATATACACATTTAAGGCAAGCCAAATCCCACAACTGTTTAAAAGCGGGGGAGCAATTACTTCTTCAGACTTGTCTCTTTACTTTCTACTTGTAATCCCTTCCCTTCCCAGCTTGTCTTGGAAGTGACTGCCCACTCTGCTGCTTTGACCCCATTCCCTCCGAAGTCCTCTGTAATTAGATTGGCCTTGCAGTCATATTGTATAAGTTCCCCTCACCAGCATACTTTTTCTTAAAGCTTCCTATAGCCAAATCTAAAAATGCTTACATGAGATTTGCTTATATTAGACACCTGACCTTTCCCAGGTGTTCACCACCATGCAGCTGGCCCTTTTTACTGGCTCTGGTTTCAGTAGCACATGAACTTCTTCCAGAGGGAACCCTGGGGCTTATTGGTTTTATTTCTGATTCTGCAATTTGTAGCCCAGCTCCCTACTTCTCTTCCTATGGTTCATCTATAATCATTAACCCAGGAACAAATCCTTCTCCTCTCATGCTTACAGTTCTTGTCATCTACAGTGTTCCCTGGAAATCTTATCCCAAAATTTGCATTTCTTTATATCTACAAATATTCTAGAACACAGATTTTTCCCATTAGTGATGGTGTGACTGGTGACTTTAATGTGATCTTCAGAAAGATACAAAGTTGAAGTTGAAGAAACCTTCACGTGGACTCCTGGCTCAAAGTCGCACTTTCACATATTGATTTGACAAGTACTTTTGATTGCCTACTGTATGCAGACATTGTTTTAAGCTCTGAGGACAGCAGGATAAACCAGACAGGCAAACCAGGCAGAGAAAGCCCTTTCTTCCTTGGGCAGAGAAAGCACTTTCTTCCTTGGAACTTACTTTCAGTTTGAGTATTTTATTTTGCCCCAGGGAATTTTTTAAAGGATGTCTATTTAATTGGGTTTTAAATTAATATTGAAACTATTAAGGTGCTACTTCAACCTAAAAAAAAACTTACAGTTCTATTTTTAGACCTAGTCATTATTATATAAGAACAGTCTCTTTAATTTATTATCTTATTAACATTTGATTAATTCAAGTTTAACAGTTGAAATTTCCCTAAACAATTAGTTCTGATCCCATTTTAGGCAATTCAATTCCCATAAACATTTTAAACCTCATTTACACATTTAATGTATCTGACTTTCACAAGTACTTCAAGTGTCTGGTGGGGCAGACTTACAAATATAATGACTATTTTAAGCATACAGACAACTTGAAGAATAATAATAGTCAAACACATACATGTAGTAAATCAACCTCTCAACATTTCAACACTACTTCCAACATTAAATTGAATATACTTAAATCCTTTTATTTAATATCATAAATCTGAAATTAATCATGTTTCAAATTGAAATCATCATCTTTTTAAGTATTTCAGACTGTTTAAATAAATTACTGAGAATAGCCCAGTGATATGTAAAGTACTCTTAAACATATTTCATAAAAATATTCAGGGTATGGGTTTGATTCACTTTATGTTTTCAATTATTTAAACTTTCCTGGGGTGAAAAGTCACCAACACAATTAAGATAAGACATTGTGCTGTCCTTGGATGACTATAGTTACTAGGTTGAAAAATCAAAATATCACTGTGGCAGGTTCTTGGTCACATATTGGCCTGAATTATATTTTTCAAAAATGGCTCTTGGTTGCCAGGTGTGGTGGTACATGCCTATAATCCCAGCAACTCCAGAGGCCGAGGCAGGAGGATTTCAAATTCAAGGCCAGCCTCAGCAAAGTAGTGAGAACCAAAGCAACTTAGTGAGACCCTGTCTCAAAATTAAAAAAATAATAATAACAATAAAAGGCCTAAGGATTGAGGATGTGGCTCAGTGGTTAAGAGCCCTTGAGTTCAATCCCTGGTATAGAAATAAAAAAGGCTCTTGGTTGCTGGTTGGAGAAGGATGGAGGCAAGTCAGGCAATATCAATCTGATAGTGGCTCCTCAGTTCTGTGTAACAAACTCTTCATCAGCTTTTCATGGGAGGAAACTTTATTTGGTTCCTTCAGGGTTACTCTTTATTAGCCCCCACGATTCTGTTCCTTGTACACCTTCTCTTCTTTCTTTCCCTTACTCCAAGCCCTTTTAACTCCTTTTCTTGTCCTAGTCCCTTGATCCATTTCTTTCCAGTTCTACTAGTGGAGGCTAAAACTCTCTACTGACCAGGGCTGTGGCAACATACAGAGCTCCTCCTTTCCTGAAATCTGCTGCTTTGCTGGCTTTAGGATTGTGGCCACAGTGTGCATTAACCTGGGCTATCTTTGTGAAACAAGATTTGGAGGACTTTGACTTTCTACTCTCTGCCACTCTGTTTTTGACAAGGAACAAATGCTGTACTGTTTCTATATCCAGAAAAATAAAAGAAATTTTAAAAGACCTGCTAATCAAGGAGAGTAGTGTAGCAAGAGAATCAGCAAAGCCTCTATGAAGATGATAGGAGTGAATCATGATGAAGAATTGAGTCGAACACTTTTTTTAAAAAATTATCATTATTATCAAATCTCTTATCAATACATAATTGTAAGGTAAGAATAGCTTTTGAAATAGCAGACTTAGACAGGTCTTTTCAGCCTGATTGTAGTGACAGTCACTGTGGGTTGCTTCCTATTTACATCAGCCTTTTCAGATGAATTGTTTCCACAGTGTAATAACTTCAGTGAAAAACCAATTTGGATTTTGCAGCTCTCATGGAGAAAGCAGCAGTATGCTAAACAAATATATAAGCACCAGCTTTGTCATGAAGTACTCTAAGGTGCTTTCATAGGAATTTGCAGGGAGTGAACAGGAAATTATTACTTGCCTCAGAAAACTTGATGTAATTATGGAATCTGTTGACCAGAATAATTGTATCTTCAATTTTTACTAATTTGAAAAGAAAATGGAAGCTTCTGAACAATTAAACAAGGTTATTTCGTGATAACTATTAGTATTTGCTAACTAGTAACTAGTAATTGCTGTGAATGAAGTTCTTTTACAAGGGGCACAGGACTGAGTGTGTTCAGACTGGTGGCATTCTTATTATTGAATCAAATAAACTGATTTGATTTTCCTTCACTGAAAAAAAAAAAAATAACTACTTAATGGTGGTTTTGGATGACCTGAAAATACAAGGTATGAAATTTCTACCATGGAAGGAAAGTTTCACAGACAAAAGTTTGTGAGCATTTTATATGAATTAACTTAGTACCCTGAACTTCAAAAGCTTATATCCTCATAATGAGCTATTGATTACTGTTCTGATCTGACTTGATGGTACCCCTGGTAGTTAGGCAGGACCCTGTGGTTGGGGCTTCCCATTCAGCTTGTAGGCTAGGTTGCACACTCCGCATGCACTGGTACAGCATGTCATTTAGACTATATGCGTAATATTGTACCTATACCAGTGCTACACAAGCAGGAAATCATAAATATTTGTTGGAAGTGAATGCATGAAGAAATGGATGAGTATAGGGATAAATAACAGACTTTCAACCAATTTTGACTTAAAATTTAGATGAAACAATACTATGTAGATGGGAAAATATGATACAGGTTGGTTGGCCAGTTTTCAGCAGGGCCAAATTTAAGCCATTTTTTTTTTGTCTGAGTAAATTATACAAAATACAGCTTTACACATCATTGATTAGTTAATCATTGTATAGTTAAACTGATCACCCATAACATACTCATCCATTAATATGGTGAAAAGTCCAGTTTAACTATCTACTGACCAGAGCAGTGGCAACATATAGAGCTAGTCTATTTTCTATGACCTGCTGCTTTGCTGGCCTTAGAATTGTGACTACATTTAAAGAAAGAAAACCAGATTAATGAGATGATAACCCAAACACTGTAACAAAATAGGACATATATTTTCTATATGTAGCACTTTTTTGGCCCAGGTATTCTTAAGTAACTGTTGGGAAATTGCTGTAAAATACACAGAGAATTCATTCTATTGTGTGAGTCTTTGTGGTATAATATAACCTGTAGGTTAGGGGACCATGTTTCAAGTCACATTGGGGCCAGTTTTCCAGTTTAAATTTCAGCACAAAGGATTTACTGGAGACATTGGGAAGATTTCTTGACAGAGCTATTTAATACTAGAATGAGTTATTAGGAGAAATTATGGATTCTCTTGGCAGGTTCTAAATATAGTTCAATTTCTCCTCTGTCTACAATAGTTTGGGTGTGCCTACCTGAAAGCAGACTGGTCCTTCTAGTCCCCAGTTTGGGTGATTCATTATGACCCAAAAGAAAGCCCTAGTACTTAAGCAATTTAGTAGTGTTTTTCTGTGCAATTAAATAAGAGCCACACACTATGTTGGACTTTTAAGCTCTAGCTTGGCTGACTGCCCCTGCGTGAAGACCTTCATTACCGAGTTCTGTTTTCATTCACTCTGAACTTTTTCCCCTGGGTGGAAATATGTGTGCTTGGCCTCAGTTCACAGGGAAATTATTTAATGTATAACTCCAAACTTAATATGTTGAGTTAAGTAGTGGTAGAACAAAATAAGCTTTATAAAAAAAATTATTTGTGAAGCAAATTATGCTTTTCAAGAGAGGTGGGTACAGAATTTCCTCCAAAATGTCTGCATCATAAGAGCTCTAGGGAGAAAATTAAATAATAAATAGAATTGAAGAGATATAAGACTGATTTATTTTTATGCTTTTTTAATCATAATAGAATTTTTCAAAATACTTAAAAAAATGTAGTTCTCTTGATTTAAAAATAGGTGCTTTCCATATTTTTCTTTGATTTTTCTAACTAAAAATTTCCTGGAAATGCATAGCAATTTTAATGCAGTGTAGAGATATTTTTAATACAGTATGAATATGCAAAGTTAAACCACCTGAATATTTAAATTACATAAGCTCAATTCAAACTCTCCTTCTATATTCACTATGTATATGGAAAACAGATCATATTAGTATACAGTTCTTTTAAAATAAAAATAGACATTCTAAGCAAAGTGAGAATTTGAACTGTTTATAAATGTATCCTTTTTGTGTTCCAGCTCAACTGCTTAACTTTTTAGTATCTAAATTTAACACATGTAGGGTATATAAAGTACATAAGTTAAAGTGATTAAGGAGGGCTATAACTTCTCAGTTTCCTGTATGTTTAAATTTGAAACTTCAATGTTGTGCTAGTGGAATTTATGTCTTATATGTATATGCACAAATCTGCTGGACAAATGCTAAAAGTACCAAGGTGGAACCAATCAGAACCCAGGAATGTTCTGTAAATGTGACTTTAGGGTTTAGGTTTCTTGTTGAGTTTAAAAAAATAAAAGTTTTTTTCTTTTTTTAGTTTTGGCCAAAGCTGGCATAACTGATTGAACTTCAGTATGTAAAAAGAATGTACACATTTGCCACAGAGCACCCTTCAGTCTTATTTGAATATAGGTTGTTTTAACTTTACAGACTGCTGAATTACTGTAGATAGAGCAAATATTTGTATATTTTATCATTTATTTCCATCAAATTCCTTTATTATTTTGGAAATGAAGATGAAAAACACTGGCAACATGACAAAAATAACCTTAGAAACCTTAGCTTTAAATTTAGGGAGAGATTTTTCTGTGATATTTACTTTCCTTGTATAGCTCTTTTGTTTGTTAGAGAAACAATCCTATAATTGTGTTCACACTATTTGTTAAAATACATGGTAAAGTTCATTCCACTCTCAGTAGTGATTTAGTTGTTTGGCAATACTATTATGCTTTTATTGTAATAAAAAAATAATACTTATTATGCTTTTATTGTAAATAACGAGCAGAATTCTATATGGCTCTAAGCTCCCCAAGAATGGAGGCAATGATTGACCCATTAATCTTCTTTCCTTTCATCCCTTTCTCCAGACTTCTCTTCCTTCATTCCACACTTCAAGTTACTCTTCCCTAGGCTTAGGAGCTACTGAATTGATTAAAATAAAATTTCAGTCTGCAAGGAGAACACAGCTTTCAGAGTCAAATAGACAAGAAAATTAGTCACTTATTGATTTAGTGGAAGGCACAGTGAGAGGAAGAGGGACATGGAAGAGTCTGTCCTTGACATGGTGGTGGGAAGGTGAAAGTTACAAAGGAGGTTTTCAGAAAAATCTGGTAGCAATGGAATTAGGTCTGAGACTTGGAGATGTAGAAGTTATTCAAGCAAATGAATATAAAGAAAAAAGAAATCTGGTTGGGGCGGAAGACTAGAGGCTGAGGTTTATAGTGGTGAGGTGACTTGGCCTTCCCTACAGAGAGAGCAACTTAAATTCAAATACGAATGAACATGTGGGAGACCTATTAAGAATTGTAGATAGACTGAATGGCCAGAGGAGGGATAATATGGACATAACGGGAAATGATAAGTGAAAAATATTCTAAGTTATGAAAGGCTTTATATGGCCTACAGAGAAAATTGGATCTTATCCTAAAAGCAACCAGAAGCTTCTGAATAATTTCAGAGCTGTGACTCAGTTATATTTGTATAGAAAAATTGTTCTGGTAGAGCAATGTAGACATATGAATTGGAAGGACATGAGAGTATTTAGGATGATATTACAATAATAAGGTATTCTCAGAGACAAAGACTATCTAGGTTTAGGTGGGCCACATAAATGATTGAAATGGGGCAAGTTCAGAAATGAGAGAACTTGGGCATATGGCCTATGTAAGTAAATAAAAGGAGCAGTTGCCTCTTGGCATCACCCATTTGTTGCCATGTGGAAAGGAGAGGACACACACGCACACACACATCCATTATGTACTTTGACTCCCAGGTAGGTGTCAAAAATGTTTTAAAAAATATGAATGGATCAATACTGTGAAGACCAAACAAAATAAATCTTTGGACTAAATACAACCTAAGACAATATATCACTGAAATGTGTTCTTTTGAACATTAATCTTGAAAAACAAGTTCTGTGGCCAAATAAATTAGAAACAATTAGAACTTGATGAAACTGATTTTAAAATTCATAAAGAAAAGAAAATGTGCAAGAATAGCCAAGGCAATTTTGTAAAAGGACTAAGGTGGATAGACTTACTTTACTGAGACCAAGCTTATATTATAAATCTATGATAATTTAAACAGTGTGGTATTGGCTCAGGAATGGACAAATACATTAATGGGATAAGATGGATATCTTATAAACAGACTCATATATGAAAACTCGCTTTGTGATTTAGGTGGCATTTTAAATGAGTTGGAAAATGATGGATCATTTAACAAATGGTACTTGGGAAACTAGCTATCAGCTGAGCAAAAACACTTAAATTCTAACTCATGTCATTACCAAAGCATGAGGAAATTAAGGAATTAAATAACTAATCATTTAAAAAAACAAAGCAAGCAATAGAGATAAATGGAGTAAATCTTTTAACATTTATGAGAATAAAGAAACAAAAAACCCTCCTAAATAGGATATAAAATGTAAAAACACAAAAGAAGAAAACAAATTTGACCTCATCAAAATTTTAGACAGCAAAAGCCACCATAAACAATATTGAAAAGTAAGGTACTGTCTCGGAGAAAATATGAAACATTTTAATATTCATAACAGAAATAACCTCACAATAAGACAAAGGCATATAATCCATTAAGAAATTAGTCAAAGAACACAAACAGGCATGTAGTCCCTTGGAGAAAAAATATAAATTGGTCAATAAACATTTGAAAGTATACATAATGTGAATATAAAATCTAAATATGAAAATATGCTTAATTACCATACAATCAGGTAAATGAAAATTAAAAATGAGAAATCTCTTTCTCCCCCACTAGACTGGCAAAACAAACATTTCATAATATCAAGATTAAGTGAGAATATGGGACATCAGGAGCTTTTCCATTACACATAGGTAGAACCATTCTGGAGGACATCATTGTCAGTATCTATCAAAATGATGAGTGTGTCTGTTCCATGATCCAGACACTCTCCTTTGAAGCCTCACTATAGAGAAATGGAAAGGCTCTTGTCCTTCCCAGCATTGTTTCTAGGGGCAAGAAATTGGAAAGACTCCAGAGGTTCACCATAGAGGAGCAGTTAACAAGCTGAATGTTTATACTGTGAAATACATACAGACCAAGAGTATAAAAGGAAAAAGAAGATGTGTGAACAAATCACCTCACAAAATAGTGCTAAACCAATTATTTAAAAGGGAAAAAGACATAAAATACTGCTATGTGTAAAAAACGTTTGAAGAGATAACAGTGATTCACTAAGCGGAAAGGTTTGAGAATGGGAAGGGGAATTATGTTGCAGGGGACTTGACTTTACAGATAATTTAAAAATTTTAACAAGTGTGTATGCATGCATTTATGAATCACTTGCATAATCAAAAATAAAAACAAGCCTGCTTATTTTTGAAGAAGAAAGCAATAATAGAAATGGAGAAGTAAAATATAGAATTGGAGTTAATTGATGCAGAAAGGTCCTTGGAGGTAGGAGAACACAGGCTAGAACTCAGTTGGAAACAATTTGCTTTGGATAGGAGGAGGGTCAATCTTTGAGACCAGAGGGCAGGAAGAAGCGACAACACTAATGGAGATAAATCTTATGTGGAGGGGTGGAGGTTGGGAGTGGAGAGAGAGAAGCTAAGGAATTTGCCATATGGTGTCTTCTATTTTCTCTTCCCTACTTTCTCTTTGTTCCCTACCACCCTCAGTCCTGTGCTCCTTCCTGTAGATATCAGTAAATATGACCACCTGCCTTCTCCACCTGTTCACCTCAAGTACAATGAATGTTATTAATGTCTCGTTACTTGTGGGCTCTTTGGTCATGTTGTCTTTGTGAAGAATAGTTTCATACTGACATTGAACATGTCCTACAATGGTGCCCTGAAAGCAAAGTCAAAATAATGGGCCGTACCAGTGAGTCAGTTCCCACTGTTTAAAAGGGCCTGGGGAACTGGTTCAAATGGCTGACTTTAGTTCTGGTATATTCCATCTTGTTCTCAAGAGTTGTTCTGTTTCCCATGCATTCAGAGGACAGCATTCCCAGCTTTCTGCCCAGAGAAGTCTATGAAACCACCCCCCACTAGCATTCTATGGAATTTCTTTTTTTCGCAGCTGCACAAAGCCCTCTGTTGTTCCTCTTTAACAGTCAACTGTGAAGTGGTGGGGAGCAGTTCTGCCCCTTCCCGCTCCTTTGGATTCTGAGAGGCTTCCAGCGGCCAACCTTACCTTTTATGTAAAGTATGTTCAGTCACCATTGCAAGTTGCAATCCCTTTGTGGTCCTTGGGTCCAGACAGGGAATTGAAAGGAGTGTTTAGATGTCAGGCATCAGAGGAAATGAAGGAAAATATCTTCATTCTTTCGTCCTCTGCTCAAAATCTTCTGAATTTCCTAGAGACTGTCCCCCAAGTCCCTGGTACTCTCTCACTTTTCATAAAAAGATTAGTCAATTCATTTTGATTTCTGTTCTCTTAATCCTATTATTAACATGTTGGTGATGAAGACACATCCTTTTCTTCTTTCTGAATGGATGTTACAGATTTTTTGTTGTGGTTGATTTTTTTTTTGGTCCTACCTTTAAGCATCCTAGTTAGTAGTGTTTTAAAAGCATTTTGCAGTATTTTCTATGTAATTTTGTATTACAATATATAATTAATCAGATAGTCCAGATGAAAGTATTGTAGATGTATACTACTACAATCACATTTGTAAGATGCTCACTGCATTCTGTGTCAGCAACAAAGATGTGGTTTTAAGAACAAATGAAAAGTATCAGAATGTGCAACTTAATGATATATAACTTAATCTGTTATATTTGTCTTAATTTATTTATTCTGATTAGCCCTCACATTTTAAAAAAATGAAGCGAGTAAACAATTTGTGAGACTTTTATGGTATTTTTCCCCTGTGAACATCTGAAAAGAGGAACTTTGACACAATTACTTAACTGAGTATGATTCTAATGAACACACTTGATCATTAGATTTACAAACAAGGATGATAGATTTGTTTCATAACTTAATTCAGTAGTGGAAAGAGTATTATATTTGGAGTAAAATAGACTTTGATTTGAATCTTATCACTTACTGTGCATACCCTGATGTAGTTAACTTCTCTAAGGACAAACTTTTTTATCTGTAAAGGGAAGATAATAGAATGTTTAGAATAGATTCTTCCTTGGGGTGTAGCTCAGTGGTAGAGAGCTTGCCTAGCATGTGTGAAACCTTGGTTTCAATCCCCAGCATTACCCTAAATGAATCTTTTTCTAGAATAGACTCTCTAGAGAATAAAAAGGGCAGACTATGTTTAAGAGAATAAAACAGTAAAGTTCAGTTTCGATCAAACTAGGTTGAAAATGCTATATGAAAAGTTAGATATGTATTTTTGATTAACTACTTTTTAAAACTAAAGGTTTTGTTTTTGTTTTTATTCTGTTTTTGGAGACCATATTGTTAATAGTGCTATTAGATGATATTTCATGTGTGTTCAACATAAACTAATAGTAGGCTATGTCTCTCACAAAATTTTATGAACATTATTCCTCCCTATTCTCCCTATGTCTCATCTGACAGTGTGCTCCTGGAAGACCTCTCATGTGATGACTGGCCTCCTCACCTTCGCTCCTTTTTTTAAAAATTCTAATTAGGTATACATGACAGCAGAATGTGTTTTGATTCATTTTATACAAATGGAGTACCGCTTTTTATTTCTCTGGTTGTACATGATGTAGAGTCGTACCATATGTGCAGTCATACATATACCTAGGGTAATGATGTCCATCTCATTCTACCATCTTTCCTAACCCCATGTCCCCTCCCTTCCCCACCTTCCCCTTTGCCTAATCAAAGTTCCTCCATTCTTCCCATGCCCTCCACCCATTATGGATCAGTATCCACTTATTGGAGAGAATATTCAGCCTTTGGTTTCTTGGGACTGGCTTCGCTTAGCATGATATTCTCCAACTCCATCCATTTACCTGCAAATGCTATGATTTTATTCCATTTTAATGCTGAGTAATATTCTATTGTGTATGTATATCACAGTTTCTTTATCCATTCATCTATTGAAGGATATCTAGATTGCTTTCACAGTTTAGCTATTATGAATTAAGCTGCTATAAACATTGATGTGGGTGTGTCACTATAATGCTGTTTTTAAGTCCTTTGGGTATAAACTGAGGATCAGGATGGCTGGATCAAATGGTGGTTCCATTCCAAGTTTTCTAAGGAATCTCCATACTGCTTTCCAGATTGGTTGCACTAATTTGCAGTCCCACCAGCAGTGTATGAGTGTGCCTTTTTCCCCACATCCTCACTTATTGTTGTTTGTATTCTTGATTACTGCCATTCTGACTGGTGTGAGATGAAATCTTAGAGTAGCTTTGATTTACATTTCTATAATTACTAGAGATGTTGAACATTTTTTCATATATTTGTTGATCGGTTGTGTATCTTCTGAGAAGTGCCTATTCAGCTCCTTAGCCCATTTACTGACTGGGTTGTTTGTTTGTTTGTTTTTTGGTGTTAAGTTTTTTGAGTTCTTTATATGTCCTGGAGATTACTGCTCTATCTTATGTGCGTGTGGCAAAAATTTGCTCCCAGAATGTAGGCTTTCTGTTCACCTCATTGATTATTTCTTTTGCTGAGAAGAAGCTTTTTACTTTGAATCCATCCCATTTATAGATTCTTGATTTTATTTCTTGCACTTTAGGAGTCTTGTTAAGGAAGCTGGGGCCTAATCTGATGTGATGAAGATTTAGGCCTACTTTTTCCTCTATTAGGCGCAGGGTCTCTGGTCGAATTCCTAGGTCCTTGATCCACTGTGAGTTGAGTTTTGTGCATGATGAGAGATAGGGGTTTAGTTTCATTTTGCTGCGTATGAATTTCCAGTTTTCCCAGCACCATTTGTTAAAGAGGCTGTCTTTTCTCCAAGTATGTTTTTAGCTCTTTTGCTCTTGTGCCTCTGTTGTGACCGGCATAAACCCACCAGTGGTTCTCCACGGCCTACGGGATGAGCTGGACTTTACTCTGTTCATCAGTCAGCTAACGAATGGTCCAACCCATACACTTTGCCTTCTTTTCTGCTTCTTTTCCCTCATTCCTTTATGAGTGATCCCAATCAGGTCATATCTTTCTGTTTCAGACTCTTACCTCCTAAACATCACTAGATCATTGCATATCCATGATAACTAAAGCCACAATGAAGAGAGATGGACAAATTCATAAGATGCATTTTTATTTTACTTCCTATTCCAAAGGGTATATCTCCTCCTGGATTATTATCCATTAAGATCAAAGTGTGCATGATTTTTCGAATACTGTGTACAATGTCTTTGATTTTACACAAAATTGTAATCAATTTAAAAGTTCTGTTAAGACTGGAAGTATAGAGAAAAGGGCCTGTAACCCCAATATAAATTAGTTCTATGTGGTCCGATCTGTGCACAGTGTTATATTTGAAGATACACAAAGGTCAGATTATATTCAGTCTTTCAAGAAATTGCAAGGAATAGAGGAGTGCATTTTCAATATGCTGTGAACACCTTAAATATCCATTCTCCACTGCTGCTTCTCTTGGTATCCTCCACACCAGTGGCAATTATCTGCTATTCTCCTCTGCCATGCTAAAGCTCTCTATCTCCCAGTCTCCCTTCTCTTTCTGAACTCTGCAGATAATTACTTCCTAAGATGTAGGCTTTTTTGACCCTTTATTTCTGTGCCTGTCTCCCTCACTTCTCAGCCTGGCTTCCTGGATTTCTGTTTCTGCCTACTCAGATGGCTGGAGTACCCAGCTGTACACACCCTTGAAAGGAAAAGGAAGGAGTCTCCAAAAAAAAAAAAAAAATGAAATTTTCTCACTTGGCCTTTCTCATGAGAAATCTTTAAAGGACTTTCTATAATTTCTCTGTTTCTCCAGATACATTTATAAGTAATCATTTGGGTTTTATTGTTATAGATTAAAATGCAAATTAGAAAATTATGTACATATAATATCACGTTTATTTATCGAAGGGTCCTTATCTCAATAATTATTTTGTTTGATCTTACATTTCGAGTTTCTTGAGAATAAGCTTTTTTCCTATAAATTCACATTGCACACAGTATTAGGTTTCTCATGATATAGTGGATGTTTCAGAAACATGGTTGATCAATTTACCAATAGGGAACTCAGTGCTACAGTTTTATGAAAGAATATTTTTTATTTTCATTTGAGTCCCTACAAAAGAAACCCAAAGTAACCAATTCATATTTTATACAAGATTCTGCTGACATAAATTTCTATAGACAATGGATTTTCCCACATTACTGTATTAAGCTATGTTGTTTCATTTCGGTTGCTTCTCTAGATGGTCATCTGAAAATGATCATGTATTTAATGAATCTAAGTGTTTATTCTCAAGGGTCACAGAAAAAAAATATCTGTCAGAAATGCTGCAGTGAATGCATTTTTCATAATGTAAATAAGATAAAAATGTAGCCTTCACTTTTTAGTACTATATGCTGAACTTCAAACTAAAACATATTTTAGAACTGGATTATGTTCAGAAGGGGTCATATTCGTCTACTGAAGTTTTGTGAATTTCTGTTATGTTTCCAGATTTAAGTTGCTTGTTATTAATACTAAAGCAACATGGTCTTCAGGAACTTGGGGAATAAACAGCCTCGTTTACAGAGCATTTTGGCCTGGATCTAGTCCATGAACTTATGGCTGTGAAGCCTTTTCTTGTGCTTAAGATCTTGAAGATTCTTTCAAGGGAGAGTGGTTGGATTATATATCCATGATGTGTTTGCCTCTTGCAAAGTTTGATTTGAAGTAGCAGGTACAGGACTGTGAACAAAGCCCCAAGAATCAAAACTAGAAAGAATCTCCACAGGTCCCCTCTCTTAGGCACAGCATCCAAGGAGGAGAATCTGCGAATCATTCAAGGCAGGCAGCTGCTGATCCTATTTTTGTGAGACATCCAAGAGCGGGAATCCTGACTGTGCCAAAGTGACTGTTGTACATAGAAAGGACCTGGCTTTCTTGTTTTCCTGTCATGCTTTAAATCTTATTTAATGTGAGCAATGATGAGAGAGATATCCATTCTCTTTCTTGGGCACTTATTGGTTAGTGGGAAATGTTAATGACATTTAAATACCTAGAAGATGCTTATATTTAGCTTGGTTTTTGTTGATTTAAAACATAAATTCTGAGTAGTACTCTTTTAGAACTTATCTGAGTCACTCTTTACCAGGTGTTGCAAAACTCAACATTCTATCAGAGGGCAGGCAAATAATCTGAAACAAACTGATGAGGGACCAAATGGTGATATTCTGTGCTTAATTGAGAGCACAAGTCTGGGGACTAAAAACGTTCAAGCTGAATTAAAAAAAAAAAAAAAAGTACAGTCCAAATAAAATTCTCTTCTGGTTGTATTTGGCCTGTGGGCCTCTTGTATGTGACCCTAGTTCAAAAATCAGACTACACACAGGTGCTTACAAAAGATGCATAAATTAGCACTTAATCCACATTTGCAGTTTTATTTTTGTCACAAAAACATATTTTTGGATATACACATTGTTTCTAATATAGATACTCTTGCCTTGGATATTCCTTTCCAAATAGTTGCTAAGGATTTGATTTAGATTGACTAAGCCATGTAACTCTATTTCTCTATCAGGATTTACAATTATATCAAGTATGTAAAAAAGTGAAACCACAAATGAACCGAGAAAGATCTTTCCAGAACATGCTTTTAGAGAAGACAATGTCTTAACCAGGGGAACTGAACTTAAATGCCTTTAAACTGGACCTCCATGTTGCTTACCTCCAGGGGACACATCTCACAGTAGTCTACATGAACGGCTTCAACTCTGGAGGAGTAACAGCATGCACAAGGACTACGCTGTGATGGGCACTCTGTTGTTGTTCAATGGTGCAGCCCTGCATTCAAGTCTAGGCAGGTGTTACAGTTTAGATATGAGGAAGGTATCCTCCAAAATCTCATGTGAGACAATGCAAGAAAGTTTAAAGGTGAAATGATCGGGTCACAAGAGCCTTAACCTTATACAGTGCATTAATCCACTAATAGAGATTCACTGAGTAGTAACTGTAGGTAGGGTGTGGCTGGAAGAAGTGAGTCACTGGGGGTGTGCCTTTGGGGTTTATATCTTGTCCCTGGTGAGCAGAGCTAGCTCCTCCTCCCCTGTCATGAGCTGCTTTCCTTCACCATACTCTTCCACCATGAGATTCTGCTTTGCCTTGGGGCCAGAGCTATGGGGTTGGCTGTCTATGGCATGAGACCTCTGAAACTGTGAGCCAAATAAACTTCTCCTTTTCTAATTGTTCTCATTGGGTCTTTAAATCACAGTAAAACAAAGCTGACTAAAACAGCAGGTAACATACATTTGGGAAGCAGCCATGTCTAAAACGTTAGGGAATGTAGGGGATCGTGGCAAATGGGAGGGCTCATGCACCACATAAAGGCATTTTAATTTTAACTTCAAAAATTCCTGTAGACAGGTGCATTGCCAATTTGAAACCCCTGGTCTAAATCAAGGACCTAGAAATGTCTTTCAGGTCACTCTAGAAACTTTGCATTAGTTGTGAGTCTTTTGGTTGCATACAATAGAATCTCAACTCAAAGAAAAAAGGATTTCTTAGCTTACATTACTAGGTTAGCTCCAAGAATTGAAAAGAGTGCTGCAAAATTAGGGCCTTCGCTACTGGAACTGGATTTGTGACAGCCAATGTTCCTTCTCCATCCATCTGATCTTGTGCAGAAGCTTGGCCCTGCTTCTTTGTGCAGAAGGACAGAACATACAGCATCTGGCAAATATGGTTCAGGGACCCGAGCTTTTTTCCTTTCAGAATCCATCTTGGAGAGACTCTTATTGGCCCTGTTGGAGGCAAGTCATCAGCCTCTTTGAAAGATGGGCAGCGCTGGAGGGGACTGTGATGAAATGAGGAAGTATGATTGTCCAGGCTTGAGTCATGTGCCCTACCTGTCTACTCTCCCTGAGTTCATAGAAGGGTGGAGGCTATTTCCAGAAGAAGGGGGTACTAAAAAAGCTTGTGGAACAGAAAAATATACCTCTCAAAGTCGCCTGCTCTCTCAGATTGTCCAGAAGGGAAGGCCTTCCCACTTCTTTTTTTCTCATTTCTCCTTTACAGCCCAGGGAATGTCCCATCACCAAAAGCTTACTGAAAATTATATAAGTTGCATGGTCATTCAGCTGAATTAATGGGGAAATTATTTTGGTATATGACAAAATTCTCTTGTGTTGTATTAACTCAGGTTGCTATTGTTTTTAATTCTAATGCCTCTTAAAAATTCAGGTTACTGAATTTATGCACTTAGAGATGTCGCGAAGGTGAACCCCTGAGTCACCGTATTTCTCTATAACAGACAACAAGCTACACCAAATTGCTGCCTTGGGCTGCTTACAAAGGACTGTGGGACTTTATTTTAGGAAGAGGGCTACAGTGCACAGAAATGAACTGTTCTAAGAATTTTAAAATAAGTTTCAGCTGCTCGGGCTCTTGGAACTGTGAAAAGCAAGTGGGGACAGGGTTATGATGTATTTAAAATAGGGATTTGATTTTCATTCTGTTTCATATTAATATTGTTTACTTTATGCACAGATTTTTACTGAAGTTAAACAGAAATATAGCATAATCTGTTGTTTTAAAAAAGTCTGTCCATAGTACTAATTGCTTGGTTTGTATTTTCTGAGTGAATGGATTTGTTTTATTTCTATAAACAGCTTATGAAAATAGAAACATGTATTTTCCTTTGATTCTTAATTTTCTAAGGCTACGCTGTCAGATTGAACTATTAAACTAAGGCTAATCTTTTTTTTTTTTTTTTTTTTTTTTAGTACCGGGGATTGAACTCAGGGGCACTCGACCACTGAGCCACACCCCCAGTCCCATTTTGTATTTTATGTAGAGACAGGGTCTCACTGAGTTACTTAGTGCCTCGCCATTGCTGAGGCTGGCTTTGAACTCGCGATTCTCCTGTCTCAGCCTCCCTAAGTGCTGGGATTACAGGCTTGAGCCACCGCGCCCGGCTAAGGCTAATCTTTTTGAGATACCACCTCACCTGACTCTCACCTTAAAAATTAAGTCAGTCCCACCTGATTCTCTGATTTCAACCTTGTCCTGAATTAAACAGCTGTTTAAGCATGGTTTGTGTAACTAGTTTTCAGAAATAACTTAGAAGAGATTCTTTCCTTGGAAAAGCAATAGTTAGCAGGCCTCTGATGACACCAGTTATTAAAGCCATGGTCCTATTTGTGTTTTACTTTTCCAACTATGCTATCTTTTCAAATTTGTGGAACTAGACTTAATTTCTTTGGCTTAGTGTATTAAATTAACATTATACTAATAATTTTTGTTGGTTATTTTGACTTGGCCATCATATAAGAAGATACTTAAAATCTTTTCATTTGGGGTAAACAAAATGAAGTCTCACTTTATGCTGATACTTCTAGGCAATCTTCTACATGGAGTAGAAGACAAAGAGTAATAGAAGTGAAAACTTAAACTTAAAAATGATTTGTATTTTTTTTCTAGCATGGAAATGTGATGTGTGTGGAGTGATACTTTAGTTTTTAATCTCCTAGAGGGTATAAGATTTATTTTTGTTTTATTCATGCATATATTAAAAGATAAAAACTGACAGAATAGCTTTATAATTTAAACTCCTAGGGAAAGTGCATTTTGCTTAAGGAAAGAAAGCATTTCTACAATGGAAATTTCACCTGATCACCAAACTCTGTGTTTATAAATGGTTGATTTATTTACATATCAAGGCCATCTCTATCTGAGATGGATTAAACAATAAACTCCATTGTTGAACTTAGGATGTTTAGAATTTTTTTTTTTTTACCAAAAATGGCTATCCCATTGTTCATTGCGGAAAATGACCATTTGCTTTTTATTAATTTTATTAATTACTATACCCTCTTTCTTTTAAAAATGTTACAGAAAAGGTGGCCAGTGCATCTAGTTGCTAGCACTCTAGTATAGGTCCTATTTTATGCCTTTATTGTTATAACAACTTTGTCGAGTTATAATTCACATACCAAAACTACAATTTAAGAGTTTTTAGTACAGATATCTAACCTTCAGTCATCATTTAATTTTAGGACATGATCATTATCCCCCAAAGCCGTATCATACCCATTAGCAGTTTCTCCTCACCTCCCCTCCCTGTGGAAAACCACTAAAATCTAGTAATGGCATTTGCCTGGTCTAGAAATCTCCGATAAGTGGAATTAGACAATATGTAGCCTGTGTGACTCATTTCTTTCATTTAACATAATGTTTCTAAATTTTGTCCATATTGTTGTATTAGTTCTTTTTTCCTTTATATTGCCCAAAAATATTCCATGGAATGAATATAACACATTTTGCTTATCCCTCATTAGAATTAGGAATATACATGTCTATTTAGATTCCATGCTTTTCATGATTGAATTTTAAGATTTCTTCATGTGTTCTGAATTATAAAAATGATGTCAAGTTCCTTGGTGTGTAGATGATTTGCAAACATTTTGACCCATTCTGTGGGTTGTCATTTTATTATCTTGATTATGTCATCTGAAGCACAAAATTTTTAAATTTTGATGAGGTTCAGTTATTTTTTTTCCTCAGCTATTCATTGTTTTTGATGTCATAGCTAAGAAATCATGTCTAATCCAACGTCTTGAAGATTGATCCCTGTTTTCTTCTGAGACATTTTAGTTTTAACTTTTACATTAGGTCTATGATTCATTTTGAGTTAATTTTTGTACATGGTATGAGATAGAGGTCCTATTTCATTCTTTTGCATGTGAATTCTTTTGCAGTTTTTCAAGCATTTTTTGTTAAAAAAGACTACTCTTTCTTCTTAGCACTTTCTTTCTTAGCACTCTTGTTGAAAATAAACTGATTATAAATATAAGGGTCTATTTCTGGATTTTCAGTTTGATTCCATTCATCCCATATGTCTATTCTTATGCCAGTACTATCTCAATCATTCTTGTTTTATAGTACATTTTGAAATTAGGAAATGTGAATCTTTCGCCTTTGTTCTTTCCAAGATTTTTCTACTGTTCTGTATCCCATGCTTTCCCATATAAATTTTAGGAGAATTGTGTCAATTTCCTCAAAGAAACCAGCCTGAATTTTGATAGAGATTGTACAAATGTAGATCGGTTTTGAAAGTATTACCATCTCTTTTTTTCTTCCTTATGCTGAGGGTTGAACCAAGCACCTACATTCTGCACTAAACTACACCCCCAGCCTTGAGGATTACCATCTTTGATTATTGTCTTATACCTTACAATGCTGATGAACTTGTTTATTACTTCTAATATTTTTATAGGAGTTCTTAGGATTTTCTTTATAGAAGATCATATCATCTGAAAATATAAAGTTCTGTAACTGGCAAAATTACTCTTCAATAATGAATGAAGCATTTTTGTTATTTTTGTTTATTCACAAATAAACAAAAACTGGGAGAATTTGTCACTAGCAAACTAACCAGTGAACTGAGGCAAAAAAAGGAAATTAAAAACATGCAGATTGAAAAGGAAGACTTTAAGCTATCTCTATTTGCACAAGACATGATCACATATATAGAAAAGTCTGAGAACCTCTGTTGGTTAGAGGGAAAAACCAACTCTGACTCAGATTCAGTTGGTCACTGATCTACCTGGGGGATCTTGCTTATGGAAATAGAGTCTTACCATCTGCTATCAGATAAGGTAGGTCAGAGAATTTCTCATGGCAATCTCCAAAGTGAAGATAGATTAGAGCTCCTATTCTAGTTTTTAAGGGCTATCGGGGAAAGAAGTTTGAGACAGGAACTGTTGATGAAAACTAGTAATAGATATAGATGTAGGTACAATGTTACAGAATTCTATAACACTATTAAAAGGAATAAACAAGTTTAATAAAGTTGCAAGATACAAGATCAAGTTATAAAAATCAAGGGTATTTCTACACAACAGCAATGAATAATCTGAAAATAAAATTCAAATATAAATTTTAGAAGAAGTTCATCAATTTCTGAAAAGAGATTCAGACCAATTTTTTACTTTCAGCATTTTTGATATGTTATCCTATTACCCCTGGCCTACATGGATTCTAATGAGAAATCCACTGTTAATCTTATTGAGAATTCCTTGTATTTGATTAGTCACTTCTTTCTTGCTACTATCAAGATTCTCTTTGTTGATGAACAGATTGATCCTGACGTGTCTAGGTTTGGATATTTTGTGGTTTGTTCTACTTGGTGTTTATTGAGCTTCTTGGATATATAGATTAATGATTTCCATTAAAATTTGGAAGTTATTGGTAATTATTTCTTTAAATATTCTCTTCCCTCTCCTTTTAGGACTCCTATAATGGATATGTTGGTGTCTGAGACCTCTGTTCCATTTTTCTTTAATTTTTGTCCTTTCTGTTCCTGAGATTGGAAAATCTCAAAGGACCCATCTTCAAACTCACTTATTCTTCCTTATCAAGTCAATAAATTACCTTTTTATTAATCAATTTAATGAGTCATGATTTTCTTTGATTCCTTTAATTCTTTAAACATGCTTTACTGTTATTTTTTAAACATATTTATAATAGTTAATTTAATTTTTACCTGCTAAAACAACATCTGGGCTTCCTTAAGTACTATTTCCATTTTATTTCCTGTATATGAGTGACATTTTCTTATTCCTTTGTGTGTATTATCATTTTGTTGTTGTTGTTGAAGACTGAGCATTTGAAGTACTATTTTATGACTGCCCTAGAAATCACATTCCTACTCTCCTCAGGATTTGTTGTTGTTAGTTGTTATTGTTGTTCTTCTGCCTGGTTATTTAATGACTATTCTGGCTTAATTCTGTAAAGTCTATATCCGAGTATGTCAGTGCTTTTCTAAGCCCCTCATAGCCATCCCATCCCATGGATTGTTCTTTTAAGTTTTTGGTCACCTTGTTTACCTCTGTGTTTGCCATGTGCAGTTTCTGAAATCTATGCTCAGTGAGTTTAGTGGTGAGCTAATGATTGGACAGAGATTTCTTTAAATGCCCTGAACCTATCAGTCTGTGTCTCTGTCTAACCCATTACTTCCTGCTTGTACAGAGTCTCAAGGAGTTTCTCAATTATGTTCTGGGCATGCCCATAACCCTGAACGTGTGTGTGGCCTTCTAGAATCCAAGCAATATGTTAGAGCTTTTCAAAGCACCTTACAGACATCTTATTTCACAGATTTTTCTCTTAGGTTTTTGGCCACCTTCTTGTTACCTCACGGGTGTTGTAGCCTCGTGCAGCTGTACTGTTAAATACTTTCCACTGATTGTTTTCAACAAATACCCTGGCTATAGGGTTGCTCACACTGAGTAGCAGAGTCTGAGTCAGGTCAAGCAAGTTTTATATTGTAAATGAAGCTTTTTCATGGAGCTATGAGAAAGGATAAAGAATGTCAGTTCTCTGGAGACAGAGTTTTTGAGGAGCCCCAAACTTGTCCTGCTCCCTTAAGTGATGTTTAGGCTGCTGTTTTTCACAGCTCCTGTGGCTTCAAGGCTGTTGTTTATCAAGCCTGCCATGGAGCTGCAGAAAGAGGGCTGAAAATGTTCAAGCTAAAACCGTGGAGCCTACTGTTCTACTGAGTTTTAGCTGTTTTTCTTAAATAAACATTCCTCGGACTATTGTGTACCTTTGGATAATTTCCAGGATTCTGAAAAAGTTGATTTTGACCATTTTTACCACTACTATCACTGCTATTGTGAAGGAATGGATTTTCAAAGGTTCTTATACATCCATCTCTATTTCTTTATTTTTAATTTGTTTTTTCTCTAAAACAGATGAGACTAGAAGAAGATGTAAACACCTGGGGTCCAAAAAAGAATGGACATGCAATCCCAAGGTTGGGTTGGAATGCAGGGCCTTTAGATAAGGAACTAGAGGTATACTTTGGCTGTTGGCATTCTTTTATTTGATTTTTTACTATAGCAATGTAATAAATGGCCATGGTAGAACCTATATACTTTCAATTTCACACAGTGTCCTAAGAAACTGTGCCATCTAGTTTTCCATCCCACAGCAGATGAGGGTAGGTAGGGCACATATTAGAGGCAGGAAGACAGGAACAATTGACAAAGAAGATTTAACTATAAGAAAGTAGACATGACAATCAGCAAGTACCAGCAGACCATGCTATAGTACTCACTTTCCAAAGGCCCTGTGTCAAAATCAAAGTGTTAATTTTTGCTTCATATTCATTGCTCTCCAAGACAGATAATGCCTAATATATTTTAGAAATTTTTATATCCAGAATCAATAAAACGTTTAAGGTCTGATACTAAAAGTTATAGACTTCATTTACATAGAGCATTTATGGCCAAGAAATACCATATATCCAAATGAGATTGCTAAGGAGACATTTCTGTTTCATTGGTGACAGATTCTGTTGAAGAGAAAGATTCCATAATTATCTACCTAAATGCATGATGGTAATTCCAACACCTTACAAGCTGAGAATTTCAATAGTCTACTGTCTTCATGTGAAGACACATGAAAAAAAAATGATTAAGTTTCTCAAAAGTAGAAAGGTGAATCGCACAGTAGTAATACCTTTTTTCTCCTTCCCTGTACTGAGTCCTTTAAGTTTGTAAGCATCAATATCACCTGCTTATAGAACAAAAGATGCACTAATTTGTTGGTAATGATATTGTTAACTTGTTAGTTGCATAAGATGCTGTGGAGCTAACTGACCACTTTAGAAAAAGTTCTAGGCAACACCTGTGTTTTGAAGGGAAATTGTGATGATAGGTCGCTCAGCATGCAGGCGTGAAGGCATAAAGAGACCTAGAAAGAACTGTGAACAGGATCTCAGCAGCATCAGTGGAGCAGAAATCCCAATGTGAACTGTGAAGAGTGATCTCAGAGGAGTCATCTATTGAAAAAACCACTTGCAATGTGGGTACCATGAGCTGACAGCATTGTAGCTGGATTGATGAAAACATCTTGAGATCAAGGAGCCACTTGTAACATAAATAAATAAAAAAGAAGTTAAGCTGCAAGAGTTTACTGTTCTATGTAGCCTAGTAAAAGACCCACTTTTGAAAGTCTGAAGCATGGCATGCACATTGTTAAAAGCATCTATTACAGGTAGTGGTCTGCAGAGGCTGAGATGATCCAGGGCTCTTGAGACCACCATCAAATCAAGGGCTGTTGTGCAGGGCTGAAGAACACATATGGACCAGCATCTTCTTAAAAAAAAAAAAGGCATTTCAAGAAAGGAGAGAAGAGAAATTCCTAGAGGATTTTCAGTTGATGATGAGAATTAAGTAGGGAATTACATTACAAGGTACAGAGTAGCAACCTGTGTGTGTTCTAGTATCCTAGGAAGAGACTGCTGTTGTGAGTTCTCACTGGGTGAGGTAGCAGGTGTCAGGTGGACAGTGGACCAAATGACAAGTGTTATTCACCCAGGATATTTTGTTCAGTATGTTCAGTATGTTCTTTGATTCAGGTCTAGCATACCAAAATACAAAGAAAATATTTAAGATAACTGGACTCAGTTGAATCATATGTTCTTTCTTAGAGAAAAGGATCAATGTGCTGATATTCCTGGATTAAAATGTAAATTTTAGTTACATCGTCACACAGAATCAAATATTTCTGTAGGTATTTCTATAAATATCTTTTCAATAGAATTCGGTAAGGTTGCTATTAGAATACAAGTCATCTGTACAAATGCAGGGAGCCATTTTGGTATTAAAAGTGTGCCATTTCTTCATTGCAGTGTGCTGGCTGGTTACAATGGTACCATCTTTGCATATGGACAAACGGGCAGTGGCAAGACATTCACTATCACAGGTGGCGCTGAGCGTTACAGTGACAGAGGCGTCATCCCAAGGACACTGTCATACATTTTTGAGCAGTTACAAAAGGTATAAAACCAAGTTCATTTTGCATTTGATAGACTCAGCAGAAGTTTACTGTGGACAAGAAATTTGTGATATTATAATACATCGAAATGAGAAAATATGATTGTGTAATAGCTCCAACCTTTACATTTGAAGGAAGGTTAAGATTTTGCTGGAGAAGTGGAAATTAAGAAGGTCTTTTTCATTGAAGTACTGCTACCTGAGCAAAGGATCAAAGGGAGTTCTTTCTGCTACAGCCATGGAGCTTAAAAGAGCAGATAACACCTCTTACCAATTAAATTCTTATATTCTACATTAAGAAACAGGAATAATGGCACACACCTATAACCCCAGCACTTGGGGGGCTAAGGCAGGAGGATCACAGTGTCCAGGTCAGCCTCAACAATTTAGTGAGGCCCTAAGCAACTTAGTGAGACCCTATCTCAACGTAAAATGGACTAGAGATGTTGCTCAGTGATTAAGTGCCTCTAGGTTCAGTCCCTCATAAGCGGGTGAGGGGCAGGGATACGAAACTGAGGAATAGTCTTTTAACCAAGCAGACCTTTCTTTTAGCTACGAAAGCACTGAACAGGATAGTATGGTTGTTACCTTTTCCCAGAAAGAAGCCAAAGGAGTTTACTGGAGTATAAATCCCATTGCAGTGAACATTACAGTATTATAAAGAGGAGTACCCTCCCTCTCCCCCTTCCTCCCCTCCCCTCCCTCTCCCTTCCCCCCTCCCTTCCCCCTTCCTCCCTTCCTCCCTCCCTCCATTCGTTCTGTTTGTTCGTTCGTTCCTTCCTTCCTTCCTTCCTACCCTCTCCCCACTTTCTTCTCTCTCTCTCACTCTCTCTCTTTCTCTCTCTTTCCTTTTTTAGCAGGATTGAACTCAGGGACACTTAATCACTGAGCCACATCCCCAGCCCTTTTGTGTATTTTTTATTTAGAGATAGAGTCTCACTGAGTTGCTTAGAACCTCGCTAAGTTGCTGAGGCTGACTTTGACATCATGATCCTCCTGCCTCAGCCTCCTGACCCACTAGGCCACCACGCCCGGCATCCCTGTCTCTATTATGTCATTTATTGAGTGCCTCCAAATGCCTTATACTTTATCATTATTTAATACAACCTATAATACAACTAAAAAAGTAAGTATCTTTATCCCCTTTTTATAGCTGGGAAAACTGAGCCTCCTCTTAAATATTTTTCTCTGGGTCCACATTTTATAAAGAGCTGAGCTGAAGCTCATCTCAGGTCTGTCCTACCATATTCTGTGCTGTTTGCCACTGCATACACTGCCTCTGGCTCAGACTGGCTTTATTTCACTGGTCATATTTAAACAGATTCCCTACAATGAGTCACTTAACTTCTGTGGGTTTAATTTTCTCTGCTCTGAAAGTAGGGATTGAATTGTGCTAGAGGATCTTCAGCATCCCTTCTCGTTCCAGCAGCTCCTTGGTTGTATTAATTCTGTATAACAAATGTCCTAAGTAGGTCAATGTACCAGTCACTCCAGAATTTCTCTACTGTATGTTATTTGCATTTTGAATTGCAAAGATGTGAAGAAATTGCTGAGATCTGCATAACTCTAATTGCCATCCATGAAGTAGCAATTATCCATTAGTTCAGCTCGTCTCTCACTAGCTCAAGCATGCCAACCCTGCACGCCAGAAAATGTGGAGGAGAAAGAGTTGAATATAGTGTGTGTGCTGGATTCGAGGCCCTTCTTTTCATTTACTCATTTATTTCTGACATTGACAATTTTGTTTTGTTCCCAGATTTCACAAACTGGGAATGTGGTTTCTAATAGTTTTTGTTGCTCTAGCCTAATTGGGAAGCCTGTTGTCTTGGAAAGATCAGTGGTGTTGGTGCAAGCTGGCCTGGTTCTGAGAAAGTGTACTTCTGACAGCATGTGGCATTGAGACAGTTGCTTAAGGTCTCCTACTTACGGAGTTGCTGTGAGGGGCTGAACAGACAGTATTTAAGATATTGTCCAGTTCCTGGCACACAGTATATACTCAGTACATGATAGTTATTATTTATTAGCACAGCCATTAATATTCATGTAAATGTATGTGGCCAAATGATCCCTGACCAATTTCAGAGAACCCTTTGAAATTCTCAAAACAAATGAAGCCAATTTCCCTGATTAAGTTAAACAGAATAAACAAATCCTTTCCTAATGGAAAATATTTTTCATCTTTAAAATTTCATCTTTGGTTACTGAAATACAGTTCTAAAAGTCTAAATGTCTTCCAAGTACTCACCATCTGGTAGGTTCATTGTTTTAGATCTGTTTGTCATTGACATGACTCTTAAATCCCATTTTATTCTGAATGATCCTAAATAACTTCCTGGACTTGGAGAAAGCCCTTTGGACCAATTTACAGCCAGGACAACTCTTTGGAAAGGGACAGATTTCCACGATGGGAAACAGCACATATGATTATCCATTGATAATCATACTGGGCTGTAGGGAAATAAGTGAGGCAACTTAAAGTGTATCATGAAGTTGATCTATTTTGTATAGCTGAGGAACGCAGACTAGTACTCAGAGATCTCCAGCCAGTTGCCTTAGAAGGCCAATGACACTCTCTAGAATTTTTTTTTTAGTTGTAGATGGACACAATACCTTTATTTATTTTTATGTGGTGCTGAGGATCGAACTTACTGTCTCATATGTGTTAGGCAAGCGCTCTACCACTGAGCTACAACCCCAGCCCTCTCTAGGATTCTTAAAGGAAGCATTTGACTTATGCAAAGTCTTTATTTCAACATAAACTAATAGCCCAGGGCATGCTGGGTCCTGAAGTGCCTGTCAGTGTGATAAGAACACATTTTCACTGATTTTAAGAGAAGAAACTTGATCCCATTTATTTTAGAGATCACTCCTCTTTATTTTTGAGTATTGTGAGTTTCAAACTTGTTTGGGGGCAGGAGACAAGGCTGTCTGTGGGAAACATGTGTGTTACATTACAGTTTGGCAACCTAGACACTAAAAAAGGAGTAATAAGGAAAGGTAGCTTGCCACAAAGCTCAATGAACTTTAAGTGTATATTCCAATAAAAGTCCAGAAAATGCAGAAGCTGGAGGAGCCAAAGCCATTATCCCTATCATCTCCGAGCAGTAGACCTGCCATTTTCCTGACTTTTATGATTTATTCATCTTTCTGGAAGAAGAGAATTTCTTCACTACAGATGAACATATAAGTTGGATGTTCTCTTTGCTTTGCTTTTCCATTCCTTTTATGTTCACATATTGAATTCTTCATTTGGAGGCTTCTGGACATAATAATTTAAAGCAATATCCATGATAAGCTGGACGCAGTGGCTCATGCCTATAATCTCAGCTAGTCAGGAGGTGGCGGCAGGAGGATTGCAGGTTCAAGGCCAGCCTCAGCAACTTAGTGAGACCTTGTATCACAAATAAAAATGAAAAGGACTGGAAGTGTAGCTCAGTGGTAGAGAACTCTTTGGTTCAATTCCCAGTGCCCAAAAAATAAAATAAAACAACATCAATGATAATACCTGCAGTAACAATGATCCGTTGGTCCCTGTGATAGTTAAGGACTTCATTTAAGTATATAGCCTTCTATCTCCATCACAACAGTTCTGCAAGATCAGAGCTGTTATTTGCTGATTAATTATCATGGTGAAATAATCGAAGATCACTCAGTAATACATAGCAGATTCAGTATTCAAACCCAGTTGTAGAGGGGGCTCTTGAGAAGACTGATGCTAAGAGCTCAGAACTGTTTGCTAAGATCTCAAACCATAATCTCTGGCACATTTCAGCTATATTCAGATAAATTTTAGAACAGGATCTCACAATGTGGCTGAAGAATCCCTAGGGCCTTTAACATGCTCTGATAATCTTCCAGGGAGGAGCAGAGTATTTATGTTGACCATGGGACACTTTTTTCCAGGAGTATTTCATGGATTGTTCTGCAAAACACTGAGTTAGACTAAGAGCCTTACAGTCTGTCTCAGGTTTATAGTCTCTGAGACCTGAACTAAATAAACCAAGCTACAACCCAAATAATTATGTTGAAATGGTGCCTTCACTAACATAGGGTACTCATGTAATCAGCAGGCCATTTGTCAGGATAAGCACTGAAGTAACATCAGCAGGATTCCAGAATTTAGTTGAGAGAAATTTGTTTAGTAGGTATTCAATCCATGTTGCCACCTTCACAGAACTCCAGAACGTGGGATTTCAGCTGTAGCTTGGGTATTTTTATTATATTCATGTTGGTTGAAAGTTACATTAATTTTTCATGTATCATTTTGTTTATATGACATGGTATTTCTTTATTTGGATAGTGTGAGCCATTTTAGGACCAATGAATCATTCATTTTAAACTAAAGAACATATAGAGATTCATCATACAATTTCCTCACTTTCATGTGTGTGAAAACCAAGGCCTAATAGTGGTAGTTCTTCACAGCTGGTGGGACTGGGATTTCAGCTTTTACAGGTCACTGTTCCCTCCCTAGTCTCTGTGACTTGTTCTCTGTCCCTTTGAACAACACCTATTAAATGGATTGTTTTTGTATATGATTGAGAACCAGGAATGTCATCTGAAGCAAATCCTCTCTGTTACTATCCACTATGACAGCTTTCTTGCCACAAGATTCAAATATATTCTCCCTTTATAAATATTAAAATATTTATAAATATTAAAATATATTAAAAACATAATAATATTTGCAGAAATGGAAGTATTTGCATCTTTGAGGGAACAAAAAGGAGGTACTCTTATTTGATATTTTGTATGGAAATATGAACTTGGAATTCCCTCAGGAGTTGAAAAATATTCCTGCCATATTCTCTCAGAAGGAATGGGACCTTTTCTTTTTTCTATTAGAACTGAGACTAGGACCTGTCACCTTGACTTTTAGCCTACTTACATTGATGCCTACATCATTGCATTTCAGTAATGACCACAGAAAACGCCTTTCTCTAACCCATAAATGAATATTCCTGATTTGCCCATTTGAGCCAGGAAAATTATCCCACCAAGCAAGATATGAACTGTTAGTGTCCTCCCTTATCTGACTGATCTAAGCCATCTTTTGTCCTGGAAACTTAATTTCATTGTTATCAATTTACGTCACCAGAAAAGTTTGCGTATTATAAAAGTAAAAAAAGAATCATGATTAGAGATGGAAGCTGTTTTGTTACTAAAGTTTTTGAACCAAAGAAATGATATGAGCTTTTTTATGAATAGACTGTTCATAGACTATAGGTGTGTATTTTCTTAGTAACATTTTTTGTTGTTGTTTGGTAAGAAAAAATGGTGTATTATACAGTTCTGCAACCAAATTGACTCATTGTATGTATACATTGGCTTTTTATGTGTAACGTGGAACCAATAAAAAATAACAGACTGAAGTTACTTGTAATCGTGGGTGTTGGCCATTAAAAAAAAGAAAAAACAAAAGTTCCATGCATATGGTAACTGGCAACTTGAAAGTGTCACGAACTGAAAATGTAAACCACATAGAGTGAGAGAAAATGGGGGAAAAACTGTGAGGAAACTACATTGATAAATATGTTCGCTTTTCTCTAAACAGAATTGTTATTTATAGTCATTAAGTAATGTCTTACTCTTTTTCAATCAGGACAGCAGCAAAATATATACATCACACATTTCCTACTTAGAAATCTACAATGAATGTGGTTATGATCTGTTGGATCCAAGACATGAAGCCTCCAGATTGGAAGATTTGCCGTGAGTAGCAAAACAACAAAGAATAGGGGGAAATTATTTTCAGATGTTCCCTTCAATTGTTCTCTTTGAAACTTTATATGGTTCTGGTCTCAATCATAATTAGCAAATACTGGATAACAGAATCTTTTTGTAATATAATAGATATTTGTTCAGTTATGACAAATGGACAGTAGTGATGAGAACTAAAATAGCTTGAAACTGATTTCTTGGAAAAATCTCTTTCGGAGCTGCCGTAAGACAGGGCAGCAACTGGTGTCTGAGAGTGGGTGCTTAGAGGATTGGCGGGATGCTACAGTGCTACTTTACTCCTGCCACATGAAACCCTTTTATTCCTCTAATCATGGCCTTCTTCTGAAGAAGTATTCAAATTAGAGTTCAAGCAGCAACAAGCAAATCTGAAAGAGAGAAAATAACATTTTAAGTTTCCCCCCAAATGGCTTCTCTACTTTCATTAATGCTAACATGGATAATCATTTGATCTAATTGGCAGTTTCAAGACTGAAATATAGAATTCTCAGCAAGTTCCCACAAGCTTTTATGTAATATTGATCAATGTTTGTTTGAACATCTACCTAAATTAGACATGTTAGTCAGTAACATTAATGTGTCACAAACTTTTGTCCAGACATCATCATGTATAAGAAGTTGCCTACAGGGCTGAGGCTGTAGCTCAGCGGTAGAGCACTTGCCTAGCATGTGTGAGGCCCTGGGTTCGATCCTCAGCACCACATATAAATAATAAATGAATAAAATAAAGATCCATCAACAACTAAAAAATATTAAAAAAAAAAAAGAAGTTGCCTACAGCCAAGGAAATATATTTTAATATTCTTATTAAATATTCTATCACAATTTGGAATACATATTAATTCTCTATAAAAAGATTATCAACCATTTTATTATTTTAATTGGCAAAAAAATTAGGAATAAATAGTAAAGCAATTTACAATATAAGGATTATAAATATATAAGCACTCTATTCTTCCATTAATGTTGGTTGAGAGTTTTTGCATATCATCTCCTTCACATTTGCAATAGTCATAAAAGGGAGTTAGGAAAGAGAATTATTTGTATTCTAAATATTTATGTAAGAATTAGAAGAAAGAAGAGATTACTGATTCTAGGGAAGAAAATGGCCTTTAAAGAATAACTGTGTGTGGTGGCACCTGCCTATAATCTCAGGGACTCAGGAGGCCGAGACATGAAGATTCCAAGTTCAAGTCCAGCCTCAGCAACTTAGTGAGATCTTGTCTCAAATGAAAAAATAAAAAGGGCTGGGGATGTAGCTCAGTGGTAAAGAACCCCTGGATTCAGTACCCAAAAACAAAAAATGTCAGACACAAAAACCTAGTAGAATAAAAGTTTACAAAAAAAGGGTAAAACTTCTTACATAAGGATAGGAACAATAGCATTTGATGTGCAGGTGTGGTAGGAAAGGCTGTGTGTTGAGCAGTGCTGTGGTATGAATGACTGTGTCCACCCAAAATTTGCATGTTAAGATCTAATTCCCATTGTGATAGTATTAGGAGAGGTTGGGGATGTAAGATATGATTAGGTTGTGAAGGTAGAGCCATTTTAAAGAGAATTAATGCTTTTACAAAATAGGCACCAGGATTCATGTTGAAGATACAGTGAGTACGTGCAATTCTGCAGTCCAGAAGGGAACCCTCGCTGGGACCATGCCATGCTTACACCCTGGTCTTGGACTTCTAGCCTCTTCTATGATAAATAAATGTCCATTATTCATAATCTACCTACTTAATGATATTTTGTTCTAGAGCCCAAATGGACTAAAACAAGGTGTCATTCAAAATAAATCAGAAAAGCTAGTGGAAGCCAGTTTTGGCAAGGAATTGAATGACAGGGTTTTAGTTTGAGATTGATCTTTATTCTAATTGATTTCTTAATTAACTTTCTAGCCTCCAGTCTGATCTTTATACCTCAAGACTAAATTGTGTTTAAAATTGCTTCCAACAAGTTATAGCTACACCTAACAGCTCGAAGGCTGTTAATAATCTGGCAATGAAGACTTTGTCTATTATGAACATAGAGGAGAAGAAAGAAACCAGAGAAATATGAAAAAAAGAAATACATTGATTATACCTAATACCTTGAGTTTGACTAAATTTGGAAAGAAGGGAAGAGGAAGACAGGAGGGAAAAGAGAAAAGTAAAAGTGGGGGGCGGGGTCATGAACTGAAATTGAATTCCATGTATGTATGAACTTGTTGGGATGAACCCAATTACTATGAATAACTGTAAAGCTCTAACTTAAAAATGCACAAAACAGAAAAGAAAGATGAATAGCAGAAGGTTATTTTGCAAATTGAGGAAAAAAATCCCTAAGAGATGTGACTTACTCAGAGCTCCAATAGGAGAGCAAGGGTAAAGAAACCAGGTATTCATTCATTTTCATGTCAGAGTAATAAAAATGACTGTGGAAATTAAGGAGTCAACTAAAAAGGAGACTTGCATGAGAAAATTTGATTGAGTGATGGTGACAAATTTTGTACATATAACTTTGGTATCCAAGAATATCATACTCAATGCATATACTTATAATTCCTCTGAGGTAGGAAGTATGCCTTACTTGGTTTGGTCATCTTCTCATTGCCTATGCCAAAATAATTTCTTAATAATTTTTAAAATTATCTGTTAAATTAAAACTATGAAGTTGAGAATATGAGAGAGGAAAGAGAGAAGAATAGCAACTGAGCTCTATTCATCTGAACCTAACTGACCTGATTAGGTATAGCTAAACTATGGGAAGAACTAGGAATGAGAAAACTCCCATGGACTCTAAGATAGGCAATGTAACATAGAGGAAAGAGTACTTGGTTAGAAATGAGGAAATTTGAGCTATAGTCTCAGCTGTAATCTCAATAATTTTTTCATTTTTCTGTGTTTCTCTTAGTCTATAAGATGTGGACTTTGGATTAAATAATATTTTGCATCTTTCTAACTTCCAGTATCTAGAGTTCAAGAATTGGTGACCTTCATAGAATAGGATTTATTTGGTGACTTTTTTCCATTTTACAGAAGAATAAGAAGTGGTTTAGATGTTTTCTAATGTTCTCCTTCTAGAAACAAGCAATGGCAGTACCTTAATTCACTCTGTGTCGTCTTCATACCTCAGCATGCTTGACATTCAGTAGTTGTTCTCAATTTTGGTCAGATTCTCTCTAAAGAGCTTGCTAGCTTTGTTTTTAAACTACTGTATTTCTTAGTAGCTTTTTCCTTTTATTGGAGAATGAGTTTCCTGAGTTACAAACTGAGTTCGTTTTTAGGAACTATACGTGTGTGCACACACAAAAGTGATGTGAAAGATGTTTTTATTTTTACATTTTGTACTATAATTACTTAATAACAAATATAAAAATACCACTGAGAAATAATATTCCCAAATAGAGGTCTAGAGCCTATTTATTTCAGAAATATTTAATACTATAAAATTCCAGAACAATTCAAGAATTATATAATACTTCAATATGGAGATAATGGAATTTTTTTTTTGGTACCAGGGATTGAACTCAGGGGTACTTGACCACTGAGCCACATCCCCAGCCCTATTTTGTGTTTTGTGTAGAGACAGGGTCTCACTGAGTTGCTTAGTGCAACTCAGTTGCTGAGGCTGGCTTTGAACTCAACGATTCTCCTGTCTCAGCCTCCCTAAGTGCTGGGATTACAGGTGTGTGCCACTGTGCCTGGCTGAGATAATGGAATTTGACTGATATTGCATCTTCTAGTTTTCTGGGGAGGAATTAGAATGGTTTGCCTTTTACTGAGATTATAATGTAATTTTTTATAATGGAATGTGACTTTGCTATACCTGTCTTGGATTAAAATATGCACTATTAATCTGGTTTCACACACTCTTGGACTGGGACAAGCTCTAACTCTGAAATCCTATGTCTGGTTGACTAGCTTCATTGTTGTGAGCTGAAATGTCCCAAACACTCTGAATGCCTTCCAAAAATAGTAGACAAAGTGCTTGGTGACCTTGATCCCCTCTGCTGCAATCATCTGTTTGAGGGACAATGGCAATATACATGTTCAATCCCTTCAGTATTTTAATACCAGGCTTACCCACCTAAAATTGCTGCATTCTATACTAGGCTTAACCATGTAAAATCAAACCCAAGTTCATTTTGGTGTTGCACAACAGTAGCCATCAATAACAGTTTCCTCTCCTTGATCAGCCTAGCTTTCTCACATATCACCTGCTGGATGCTCTTCTCACATACACTCTGCCTTTTCTTTTTCTTTTACATTCTAATTAATTCGACCTCTCTGCTATTGCAGAAGTTTTTGCCTATAAATTGCCTATAGATTTTGTGTATATGATGTCAGAGCACCAGACTACAGTCAATTGCTTTTTTTGCAAATGTTGCTATATCATTTGAGAAAATATGGGAAACACTACATCTGAATTCACAATCAAAAGTGAATAGCCCAAGAAGACTCAACCAAGATGAAATATAAAACTGAATGGTTTATAACTATTATAGAAATTGAATCCATTATTTAAAAGCTCCCAAAAAGAAATCTACAGATCAAGGTGATCGAAGAGACTTCTGCCAAATACTTTAAAAACTATTTTACATGGTCTTTTTCAAGAAATAGGAAAGAGAGGGACCAGGGATGTAGTTCAGTGGTAGAGCATTTGCCTAGTATGTGTCAGGCCATGAGTTTAATACCCACCACCACCAAAAAATGAAACAAAAAACAAACTCCCCAAAAAGCAGAACAAGCAATAATAATAAAAGACTGCAGACTAATATCTCTCACAAACATAGGCTTAAAAGTTCTTAAATTATTGGCAGTTGACTTTAACAATGTATTAAATGAATTATATACCATGACCAAGTAGAATTTATTACAGATTGCAAAGCTAGTTCAATGTAACCTACCATATCCACAGGCTAAAGAAGAACAATTACATAAAGTAAAACTATTTGACACTCCTGCATAATAGAAATCTCAACAAATTAGAATAGAGAAGCATTACCTCAATTGTTAAAGAGCATCTACAAAATCCTGCAGCTAACGTCATATGTAATGGTGAAAGACTGAATATTGTCCCTCTAAGATTAGGAACAATGAAAGAATATTCACTTTTACCACACTTATTCAGCATAGTCTGGAAATACTAGCTATTGCAATAAAGTAAGAATAAGAAATAAAAGTCATACATATGGAATGGAAGAAATAAAACTATCCCTATATGCAAATGATATCATTATCTACATATAATATTCCAAAGAATTTATAATCTCTTCTAAGGTGGAAAAAAGAAACAGAGGGAACCCTTTCTACCTCAATCAATGAGGTCCATATTACCTAAATACTGGAAAAAAAAACCCAGATATATACATTACAAAAGAAGAAATGCATAGATCAGTATATATTATGCAAACATTTTAAACAAATTATTAGCAAATCAAATCTAATAATATATAGTTATATGTCATAATCAAGTGGGATTTATTGAATATATACAAGACTGTTTAAGAGTCAAAAATCAATTAATGTAATCCATTGTATCAATAGACTAAGGAAGAAAATATGATTGTATCAATAGATGCAAAGAAAACTAGACAAAATTCAGTATCCATTTGTGATACTGTGAATAGAAGTAGATTCTCTTAACTTGAAAAAGAATATAAGAAATCTATAGCTAACAACACCCTTAATGGCAAAAAGCTAGAGGCTTTCCCTTTAAGATTTGGCACAAGGCAAGGATATCACTCTCACCACTCCTAATCAACATTTTACTGAAGTCCTAATTCAATAAGACAAGAAAAAAAAAAGAATACTAGAAAGGAAAAAATACAGTCATCTTTGTTCATAGATAATACTGTGTACATACAGCATAACAAAATTTGGCCAAAGGAAAAAATCCTTGAATAAGTATTATAGTAAGGTTTCAGAACACAAGGTTAGTGAGTATACCAAAGTCAACTTATTTCTTATACCACCACAATAAATAATTGGAATTTGAAATCTGAAATCTGAAACACTATATCATTTATATTAGCAGCAAAAATAAAATATGTAAGTATGACGATGACAAACATACCCAAGATCTATATGAGGAAAACTGTGAAAAACTCTAATGCAATACATTGGCAAAGATCTAAATAAAGGATTCCCTTGTTCCTGAATAAGAAGAGTCAATATAGTTAAGATGTCAATTCTTTCTAACCTGATTTATAGATGACTTATGGATCAATTCAATCCCAATAAAATTCCTGGCAAGAAATGTTGTGACTATCAAGAAACTGATTATAAAGTTCATATAGAAAGGCAAAAGACCCATAATAGCCAGCACAATACCCCAGAAAAAGAACAAAGTCAAAGCACAGACACTACTTGGCATGAAGACGTACTGTAGAGCCTAATAATCAAGAGTTGGGGGAAATTTAAAGGCATATTGCTAAGTGCAAAAGCCAGTAAGAAAACAACATGCTATATTATTCCACTATGTAGCCTCCTGGAAAACACAAAACTGCAGAGACAATAAAATGATCATGGTGGTCAGAGACTGAGGGGACTGGAGTAAAAGTAGAAACAGGTAAATCACAAGGGATTTTCTGGGTGATGGGACTATTCTGTATGATATCATCATAGTAGATACCTGACACTATGCATTTGTCAAAACCCATAGAATTTACAACACAAAGAGCAAAACCTAATGTAAACTATAGACTTTTGTTAATAAAACAACATGAAGGAATAAACTATTGATACAATAGACAACTTAGATGAAACTCCAGGAAATTTTATTAAGTGCAAAGAGTCAATCCCAAAACATGTTATATAAATCCACTTACATAATAGTCTATAATCAAATGAGAACAGATTAATTAGTAGATGACAGGACTTGGGGAGGGGAGAGCAAATAATTATATAAGGGCAACAGGAGGCGTCCTTGCAGTGATAGACTCTTTCATTTTGTCATGGTTACTATAGAAACACACAACTACTCTTGATAAAATTGCATGGAACTAAATGCACACACACGCACACACATATACACAAGTATAAGCATAACTGGGAAAATATTGACGCCAATGTCCTTTGTGATACTTTAATATAATTTTGCAAATGTTCTCAATGAAAAAAACTGGGCAATGGCTACTTGAGATTTCTCTGCTTTATTTCCTGTGGCTATATGTGAATCTACAATTATCTCAACAGGTTTAATTTGTTAAAAGTCTATACATACATATGCATCTTCACTCTATTCTGTATTTAGTAATTTAAAGTGAAAATAGAACTATTTTTGAGAGCACCAATGTCACGTGCTGTAAAGGGGATATAGTTAGAACTAAACATGTCTTTTGAAGTAAAACAGCATAACTGTTGGTCTTAGCTGTAGGGAAAATAGGCACTGTACTTCAGGATAATTTTGGTATTCCTACATAGGGAAGCATATTCCATTTAAGTTTACAATAATTGTCACAGTTATGACTGTTAAAGAGTCAGTGAACTCCGGCGTCCAGTACTGAAATCTTGGTTGTGTTGTGATTTTTAAATAATTTGTCATCAAAAGGGAAAAGGTTGCCAGATGCAACTTTAGTCACCACATTTCTAATACCTACTGGGTAGAAAGCACTTCTGAGTGCTGCAGGAGTCACAAGAAAGATTAATGCACAGTCTGTGTCTTCATGGCTTACATCTGAGTCAAGCAAATTTATTCAGTAAAAACAAAAAAGAAAAACCCTCATTTATGAAGACCTAACCTGGCCTCAGACATTGTGCTAGGCACCAAGTTTACTAACATAGTGTCTGTTTTCCTGTAACTCATAACAGAGTGGATAAAACCAGAAAACTGGATAAGATAGACTATGAAAAACAACATAGTAAAGGCACAAAGATGGTAAGAACCCAGAAGAGAAAGAAATCACATTGGCAAAGGACATCAGGAAAAGATTCATAGAGAAATTGGTGCATGAAATAGTCCTTGAATGAAGGGGCAGGAGTTGGGGCAGTAGAATGTGATGCTGGTGTGCAAACAGACATAGGGTAATTGAAAAGCACAGAACTTGTTCTGTGATACATAGCTCACAGACCTGTCTACTGGGACCCAGTAAGGGAGTAGGCAAGAGTGTCAGGACTGAAAAGGTATAATTCAGGACTGGGCAGGCAAGCTGTGGCCCTTGGAGATTTTTATTCAAGGACATAGTGATTGGAACTGCTCTTTTGGAAGAGAAATCAGTCAGTAGTATATAGAAATGGAATGAGATGGACAGGAATCAGAGTATTGTACAAAGTTATGAAGGCCATCTGAGTGACAGTGGGGCTTAAAAAGAGGGACAAAATTGGGAAATACCATAATCTGTGGCTTAAGAACCAAAGGGATGATTGTTAAAAATACAAATTCATGGCCTCTTCCTCAAGAAAATTCAATTTGAATAAGAATTGAAAATTCAGTTTGAATAAGACTCCTGGTAATTCTAATTCAGGAGGCCTGTAGTAGTCCCTTCCCTCATCCACCTAGGGAAAGCTTTTTTAGAAATATCACAAAAGTCTTTCCAACAAGGATAGTGAGCCAAAATTTATTGAGCATTTATTGTGGATTGACTAAAGATGTGGCTATTTGGCATAATTATTGTGAGGAATGGGTGAAAAAAAATCCAGGCACATTGTATTAGTCAGCTTTTCATCACTGTGACCAAAATATCTGACAATAACAACTTAGAGGAGGAAAAGTTTATTTTGGACTCATCGTTTCAGAGGATTGGTCTGCAGTTGGCAGACTTTGTCTCTATGGACCTAAAGTAAGGCAGAACATGATACAGAGAGTATAGTAGGGGAAACTGTCAGCTCATAGCAGAAAGGAAGCAGAGAGAGAACACTCGCATGTGAGGAACCAGAGACAAGATAAAATCCCCAAGGGTGTGCACCCAGAGGCCTACTTCCACCAGCCACACCCCACCTGCCTTTAGTTACTACCCAGGAATCAATTCGATCCACCAAATGGATTAATCCACAGATTCGCTTATAACTCTTATAATTCAGTGATTTTACCTCTGCATGTTACTAGATTGCTTGACACATGAGCTTTGCAGAGGATACCTCATATCCAAAACACAACATACATGAAAATATTACTTATCAAGCTGAGACTCAGCTGAGGTTGGAAACTATAACATGGTGGAAGTTTTCTTCAGCCTTCTCTAAACCTCCAGAATAAATTCAGTGACCTTCAGAAAACCCAGAGCATCTTATCACTTAGCAGGTAAGATTGAAATGATCAGTTTCTAGGTCTTTTCAACTACACTAGAGCTCTTCAAGGTCAGGAACAGGTGCTTTCAGGAGCTTGCACAGTGCATGCAGATCAAGGGCTTCCTGTTTCAATTCTCTTAAAAAATGATTGTATCACTACTTCAGAGAGAGTATGGGAACCACCAAACATGAATCTCTAAAACTTCCTGCTTCCTACCCTTCCTCCCACTCACCTACTTTCCTCCAGCTTGAGATCTCTGTCCTTTGCAAAGCCAATCCTGTTTACACTTTGGACAATTTTTAGCATCAATCCTAAGCCTCCTTTGTTTGTATCACACATTTTGTGTTTAAATTTTTTTGATTTAGTGCCTTTAAATGAGGGATGCATCCTTCACTTCTTATTCCCACTTTTGCCTTACAGTTTTTATTTGTGTCACTTTTCTGCCTCTCATAGGCATTTGAGGAGATTCTTAGGTCTGTACGTATAGGCCTCAAAGTTAAAATCCACCCCAGGCTTTCTTCACTGGGTCAGTACTGACATACCTGGAAGGAAACCTCTTAAGATGTTGAGGGTGCTGTATCATCACATAGGATGATGTGAGTGACCAATGACCCGTAAAAGGATACACTAAGTCACACTGTGTCTATCATGGATTGACCTGGGGCTATGATCTTGAGAATCAGACCACTGTCAATGAAAATGGGAGAGGGAATAGAGAGCCCATCTAGCCCGAAAATGACACACTTCAACCCAAAGCCTGGCCTAATAGGGTGACACTAACAGGGAGGCTGGCTTTCTCTACTCTCAATGGCCAATTGAAAGAAATCATTTAGTATCAGAAATGTCTTAGATAGGAGGTTGCCTTAGTCAGCTTGAGCCACCAGAACTATCGACAGTTATTTCTCAGTTCTGGAGGCTAGGAGGTTCAAGATTAAGGTGCCTGTAGATTTCAGCATCTGGTGAGAGGCCTCCTCCTGGCTTGCAGGTTCTTGCTTTCTCACTGTGTCTTCACATGGTATAGAGAAAGAAAGTGCTTTAGTCCCTTTTCATTTTCTTACAAGGACAATAACTCCACCATGGAAACCCAATCCTCATGACTTCATCTGAATCTTTTATGTCACTGTTTGATTTGCAGATCAATTTAATTATGTAAATTCTGAACTCCTCTGACATTTCATCTACTGCGCTATCAATGCATTCTATTATTGTATCATCTTGGTTTGTATGGGGCACTTTCTTCCCTTATCTTTTCTTGCTTTCCATGTGTCTTCCCCTCTAGCAGTGCAAATCTGAGGTGTTACAGTTTCTACCCTATAATCTTATACTGTCCCTGAAGGTTTCTGGTGTCTTGCCTTTAAGGGGAAGATCAATATTAACAACACCCAATGCAAACAATATATAGCTTTAAACCAAATAGTCCCTGTTTAGACGATTACAGTTTTGAAACAAATAGAAGTAATATGTTCAATTAATAACTGCAATATAAACAGTAGGTTTGCAAAAGAGTCTACAGTTGCTACTGGTGGACAAAGAGAGAAACCAGGGTGGGGGTGTTTCTGAGGTAGGAGGTATGAATATAGAGGTGTTATATCGTAGGCAGAGTGAAAGATGAATCAAAAGAAGTTGGCTCTTAACAGGAAAAAAGAGAGAAAGAGGCAACCCAGTGCAAGGCTCTCTCCTGTCTCTGCAGCAAGATGGCTATTAGCACACCTAGCAGGGATATCTCTGTTGTAACCAAGCCTGCATGGACCCTGGTGATTGTCTTCCAGGTCCTGGCTGTTGTCCCTAATTGGAAGTCGCCACGTTCCTAGTTGGTGGCAACAGTAGTGTCAAACCTATAAGTACCTTGGTGTTGGGCTTCCAGTCCTCGGCTGGTGTCCCAAGATGGATGCTACTGCAACTAAAGATGGTGGTGGCAGTAGCAGAGGTAATTCAAGATAGCAGTAAGGGTGTCCCAAGATGGACACAACTACTTTCAGAGATGGGGCTGAAAGAGTGGGCCTTACAATGACTTTGGGCTGCCTGTTCAGAGATGCAGCACTGTGGTGTGCCCTGCTGCAGTGGGCAGCTGCCAGCCGGCCCTGTCTATTGTCCCAACGTGGAGGCTACCATGTGGGAAGGGCTATGGCAGTGGCTACAGTGTCCCAAGATGGAGGCGGGCCAGGGGAACAACACCTTGGTAAATGGGGAGCTATATCATGGTCCTCCATTCTGTGCTGGGGTGGTCCTGGGTCTGGGCTCTCACACAGGTCAGCAGGGCAGAGCTAGACCTGGACAGGGGCTCCTGTGTGGATCGGCCAGGGTGGTCATCTTGGGCCTGGGCTCCAGTGTGTGTCGGGGGGTTGGCAGGATGGTGGGGATGGTCCTGGGCCAAACCTGGGCCCTAACCTGGGCCGGGGCTCCTGTGCGGGTCTGTGGGGGTGGACCTGGACCTGGGCCTGGGCCTGGACTGTGGTGTGGGCTTCGTCTGAATCTAATTACCTCTGAAAGGCCCCAGTTCTGAATGTGATCACACTGGGGATTAAGGCTTCTACATAAGAATCTGGAGGGGACACACACATTCAGTCCATAACACAGGTTGGCCTCCACCAACCCTTGCCTATTAAGTGATGTGTGAAACAATGGGAATAAACAGCTGTAGTATTTTCACTCATATATGTAGAATGTAGAACTAGATCTGTGATATTTGGGATTTTAGTCACATGGATTTAATTAATGACAGGAAAAACATTGTCACTTCGGGCAATTCCATTTTCTTAATACTTGGTGTATAAATAAATGTATACAATTTCTTGCACTATCAGAACATTACAAAACATTTTAAAGTACATTTTAATCTTCTGTGAACTTAACCACTTAGTTGGAACATGCAACATGCACAAGGAACACCTAACAAGAATTCTGCAAAACCCAGCTGCTCCCAACCACCCAGCTAATGAATGTGCATGCAAAAAAAGGCATCCACATGATTTAGGGCTGCAGTAGTCTCACAAAAAAAGCTCATGTCAGCCACTAACTTTCTGTCACCACCCATGCCTACCAGTAGTCTCTGCTTCCTAAGACCCCCCATGATTTCCTACTGGCATGTGCCAAAACCAAAGTGTTCACTGAGCAAGGAGCCATAGTGCTGCCAACGTGGAAGTGTTCTGAGCTCCTTGAGAGAGGATATATGGGGCAGAGCTGTTAGAATGAAGTTGAGACAAGGAAAGTGACAAGGTCCGCCAGACAGCTAGCAGGGGTCATCTGGGCCAAGTGATAAAGGTCACAAGTGGTATATTAATCTTTCTGCTCTGAAACTGTCATAGCAGTTCGCCTGCCTGTGTTTCAGCAATTAATTGTATTTTGCCATGTGTTTTCAGATTGAGTTCTAGGATAGCTGAAGACACTATACAAAATGAACCAGAGATAAGTCTGATGCAATTCAGGATCACTAGACACCTGTGACCTTCCAACACTTATGTAACTCTGCCTAGAAGCAAGCCAAGGGGTAACCCAGTTAGAAGAAAAAATGGTTAAAAGTACCTTTTACAATAGCAAAAGGAAGTAAAGTGCTCAGGAATTGTTCGCAACTTTGTAAAGACAGAAGTACATTTTTCTATGAGAAACAAAAGAAGACTTGAATAGAAATGGAAAGCTGTCAATCTGGTTCTGAGAGGGAAGTGTAAATACCTTTAAGAGGCATTCCCATATTAATATATAGGTTTCATACAATTTTAAACAAAATGTGAAAGACTTTAAAAATTATAGTTATGATTTCAAAATTTATCTGAAAGGATAAACAAGCAAGAAGAGCAAAGAAGTGTTGGAACAAGTAGAGAAATTAGAGAAAACTAATGACAAATTAGGTAAAAACTGTCATAATGAAATAGTATTAGTTAGAACACTCCAAAATTAGACCGATGAAGAAAAAGGAACCGGTAGATCAAAATCAGGTCCCATAGCTTGTAATTGTTTAATGTAGGTGGAGGAAAGCTATTCAGTCAATGATATTAGAAATGTTTGTTAGTGAGTTAACTAACACTTGCATGTAATAGCGCCTCCATTTAACAAGGCTTAACCAAATAATCTATGCCTCCCCTTGACTGCCCACTACCCCTCCCACCCCACCACAAAGCCAGGATTCTGGAAATAGACCACCAGGGCAGCTATGGAAACTCCAAGGACACATCAGGACTTCCTTCTCTGGGGATGCTCTTCTGTTTTTGGCAGATGGCATTCGTCCTTGTGTAAAGTGGCTGCCCCACCTCCAGCATCACATCCACATTTCTGCAAGGAAAAGGCTGCCCCTTTACTAGTCTTTGCCAGAAGTTTTACCCAATGTCTTTTAAAAAATTTTTTATTTGTTCTTTTTAGTTATACATGACAGTAGAATATATTTTGACATTTATACATACGTGAAATATAACTTCCATTCTTGTGGTTGTACACTGGTCATGAATTCATATATGAACATAGGAAAGTTACGTCTGATTCATTCTACTATCTTTTCTATTCCTCTCCCCACTTACTTCCCTTCATTCTCTGTCATCTAATCCAATGAACTTCTGTTCTTCCCCTCCCATCCCCTTATTGTGTGTTAGCATCACATATCAGAAAGAACATTCAGCTTTTGGTTTTTGGCACTTGGCTTATTTCACTTAGCATGATAATCTCCAGTTCCACAATTTACTGGAAAATGCCATAGTTTCATTCTTCTTTATGGGTGAGTCATATTCCATTATGTATATAAACCACATTTTCTTTATCCATTCATCTGTTGAAGGGCACCTAGGTTGGTTCCATAGCTTAGCTATTGTGAATTGAGATGCTATAAACGCTGATATGGCTGTGTCACTGGATATGCCAATTTTAAGTCCTTTGGGTATATACCAAGGAGTGGAATAATTGGGTCAAATGGTGGTTCCATTCCAAGTTTTCTGAGGAATCTCCATACTGCTTTCCAGATTGGTTGCACCAATATGCAGTCCCACCAGCAATGTATGAGTGTGCCTTTTTCCCCTACATCCTCTCTAATATTTATTGTTACTTGTATTCTTGATAATTGCCATTCTGACTGGAGTGAGATGGAATCTCAGTGTAGTTTTGGTTTGCATTTCTCTAATTGCTAGAGATGTTGAACATTTTTTCATGTTTGTTGACTGATCATATTTCTTCTTCTGTGAAGTGCCTGTTCAGTTCTTTTGCCCGTTTATTGGTTGGGTTATTTGTGTTGTTTTGGTGTTAAGTCTTTTTAGTTTACCCAGTGACTTTTAATTACTTGTCACTGACAAAAAATTATGTTACATACCCAAGACTAGCGTCAAAAGAGCCTGGAAAAGTCTAGTATTTTTACAAAATTTCCTGAAGAAAATCAGAGCCTAAGAGTTAGGAAAAAGGAAGGACAGATTCCACATAGACAACAATTAGTTATGTAGGGGAGAAATACATTAGATCTCTCATTTAAATCCACACACCCATATCCTAAAATAGTAGAAAAAAATAACTGAATTTTATCTAATCCCTTGATTGGGAAGGTCTTCTGAAAATACATTTAAAAAAACTGATTGATTACATTATACCCATTTAAACTTTTGTGTTTTAAAATAAAACAAAATTTCTAATATAGCAATAATTAAAAAGCAAATATAAAATTTGTAGAATAAATACAAGAAGGAAAATATTTTATATTTAGAATTCATAATATATGTATTCTGAATCAATGCATAAAGGACAAAAAAACATAAGTTAACAAACAGATGGAAATAGGTTCAAGCTCATTAACATTCAAAGAATGCGAATTAAAACAACATTATAACTTAACAAATTAGTAAAGATTTAAAAATGTTCAGTGTTGTTAAGGTAATAAAAACAGGCAATCTCATATAGTAGGCATATAAGTCGGTATATTTGCAGAAAGTATTTTACTGTCCACCCCCAAAGAAGCTGCTGTTTATTGAATTATAATGTGCTATGTATTTCAGTAAGCTCACTCATTCATTCATTCCACATATTATTCCATATCAAATAAACAGCAGGCATCCTTCTAGACTTGGGGCACAATGATGAACAAAGGACTCATGTACTGTCTTTTCACAGTAGTGAAGGTAACATTGTCAGTTACAGATGACACTGAGATGCAGCAAGGGTTCTAACATGCCAGGCACTTAGCGCTAGCTTTGGTCTCAGGCCAGGTTTGTCTAGTTCCCTAAAAGGTGGGTTATGGTTTTGTCTAAAATCTCCCCTGAAGGCCATGTGCTTTATAAAGGCTTGGCTGCCAGACTGTGGCACTATTAGGAAGTGGTGCAACATTTAGGAGGTGGGGCCTAGTGTAGGAAGTAGGTCACTGGGGGCATGACCTTGAAATTTCTCTCTTCCCCACCTTCTGAGATGCCATGAAGTAAGTACCTCTACTTAACTACCATGAACTCCCTACCTTGAGGTTCTGTCTCAGCAAAGGCCCAAATCAAAAAGACCAAGTGACCATGAACTGAAACCTCTGAAACCATGAGCCAAAATAAATCTTTCCTCCTTTAGGCTGATTTTCACAGTTACTTTGTCACAGTGACAGAAAACTGACTGATACAGAGTGCTTCTGCTCACTGTGCTATAGGCCTCCCAGGTGTGAAGAGAGTCTAAGATTGTTCATAATTTTGATCCAGTAATACCCACCTCCAAAATCAGTCCTAAGGGGCAAGTACTAACTATTGGAAAAACTTAAGGAACCTATAGGAATATATAGTTTGCAATGTTACCAAACCTTGAATTAGAAACAGTTCAAATATCCTGTCATAAGAAGATGGCTAAATAATTTAGTCAATACATTTTAACCCTAGAATATTGCATAACTATTACAAAATGTTTTTAATATGTAATAACATATTAATATATAATAACATGAAGAAATATGTAATAACATGAAGAAATGCTCATGGTATAAAATTAAAGGAAGATTAAAGGATATAGTAATAGGCATGTATTTATAATTTTACCACAAATCTGCAAAATGTGTATAAGATTACTTTAAAGCTGGGTGCAGTAGCACATACCTGTCATGGTCACTATTCAGGAGGCTGAGATAGGAGGATCCTGAGTTTGAAGCCAGCCTGGGCAACATAGCAAGACCCTGTCAAAGAGTCAAAACAGAAAAGAGGAAGGAAGGGGAGAGGAGAAAAGTGAGAAGGGGCTGAGGAAAGGCAAAGAAGGCAAGGAAAAGTCCTTCAAGGCAGCATGTACTAACATATATCCAGTGTTCCTGTGAAGAGACTCTGCTTCCTTAATTCTTTTCACTTCAAAAAACATTTAACTTTTCATAAGAAGTTTGTATTACTTTTATAGCTGGATAAATAATAAGCTTTATGTTAAAGTGAAAAAAAAAATGGAAGTAAATAAATCCAGAACTTGTAAAAGGCAACAACAGAAACTAAGAAGTATATAAAACTTTTTACCTGGCAGAGGAAGTGCTTTTACAAATCCATTGCCTCTAAATGTTTCTATTCCTATAATTTTCCCAAATGTGGAAAACTTGAATACATAATTTGTCATTCTACAACTGTGAATGAGAAAGCAAGTATTAGTAAAAATGAGAGGAAAGTATTTTCTTTGGGAAAAAGTTTCTTTTTCTGAAGAAGTTAAATGTTAGTGTAATTACTATGTGGAATCAGGCCAAACAAGCCATTTCATTAAATGATGGATTATTTGTTCAAGGTGCTAAGCAACTCAGTGAGACCCTGTCTCTACATAAATAATATTCAGCCACGATATGGCTGAATATTATTAGAAATTAGCAAAAGGTAAGCGAAAGGATAACAACATAGTTTTCAATATCTAAGAGATATTGAAAATCATGCAAATGGTGATATTCTGATGGGTAAATGAACAATAATGCATGGCTAGATAAATTAGACTTAGGAGTCATTTGTATGTTGGTATTGTTTAGAGACAGTAAATTTTCCTTAGATAATAATATAGGAAGGTGATTTCATCAAGTTATTAGGAATTTAAAACTTGGGTGTAGCCAGGCGCGGTGGTTCAAGCCTGTAATCCCAGTACTTAGGGAGGCTGAGACAGGAGAATCGCGAGTTCAAAGCCAGCCTCAGCAATGGCAAGGTGCTAAGCAACTCAGTGAGACCCTGTCTCTACATAAAACACAAAATAGGGCTGGGGATGTGGCTCAGTGGTCGAGTGCCCCTGAGTTCAATCCCGAGTACCAAAAAACAAAAAAACTTGAGTGTAATTTTGAAAAAAGAAAATAGAAATGAAAGAATGTTTCATATATATGCCATGTCTTAGTGAAATAAATTATAGTCACCAATAAATGAATAACTGCAAGCACCTGTGTACTTATACATTCATTTTATCTAGTCTGGTTCTATTTTTGATCACAGATAGTTCCTGTTTTGGTTTTGCATTTCCACAGCAGTGGCCAACTGCTTCTGAATCTGTCACAAGTTCTTTGAGTGATTAATATCCATTTTCAGATCGTATGGAAGAACAAGCACGGCAGAAGCTAGGACGTGTCAAGATGTTCCCACTTTGTCTCCAGGCATCCCTGAGCTGGCTGGCCACCTTACATTGGACCACTTAAGCCAATGCTCTTTTTAGTCTTGCTCCTTTTCAGACATAGAATAAATCTCATGCCGGTTGTCGGCCCCTCTGAGATGGCAGACTTGGGGTAGTAGGGGGATAACGGTAGGGTATGTAGTAAAGTCCTCTGGGAAATCAAACTTTAAAAAATTCTAATCTAATAATGTCATGATTTAACAATATAAGTAAATTAGAAGTCATAATGAGAATATTTAGGAGGGGTTTTTTATTAGTTTGAAATAAAAGGGATTAATATAAAAATGAAACAAAAATTCATCACAAGAATCACTCAGAATACTTTGTAGCCTTGAATCTAGGTTTGGTCTTTTAAATATTGCTAAAGTATTTTATTTGTTAGTATACTATCTCTCTCCTTCTAAAATATTAGCACCGGACATTTTCACTTTATATTAAATAACTTAATTTCTAAAATGTCACATGATTAACTACATTCATTATCAGTGAAAAGAAATAATGTTAAGTAAAACTAGAAAAGATATTTTTTCAAGCTACTGGAGTTTTCAAAATATCTCCATAGGGATTAAACAGAGAAAATGTCCATGTCTTCTAGTCTATTTTGTCAAGGTCAATACCAACATAAAAAATACACTGTAAGTTCATAAAACTTTCTCCAGACATATTTCAGCTATTTGTACTTTATAACAGAGGGAAACTTTTAGAAGGTTTGTAATCAATATAAAGAAAATCTACCTTTGAAATTGTTTAATGCAGGAAGGATGGCCCCCCTTGCATGCTTCTAAAAATTCACCTCTCTTCTTCAAATCTTCACCACAGTGAGGTTCTGGGAAAACATGCACTGGGGCCGGGGGAGGTTGAGAACCACTAAACTAGGGAATATTTTCTTTATTGAAATGGGTGGAGATGGGACTGTGTTCCCATCACAGGAAACATATCCAGTGATTTAGAAGAGCACCCCCTCCCATTTTCATGCTGTAGGTCAGCATTATCCTAACGGAGTAACCTCCAGTACTTATGGCACCTTTATGTAATTTATTAAAAGGCTCCCCTGCCATCTGTGGGAAGATTCTTTGATACTTTTGTTGGAAGCTACTTTACCACTCTCTGATAGACATTTGTCATAACAAATATACAAAACCTTGTCCTCGGCCATGGTGCCACCGTGTAGTTCACAGCCTGCACAATCATATGGAACATTTGCAAGCAGACAAAATAAAACAGAAATCCGCACAGCTGCACTTGTCTATAGCATGAAAACAAGAAACTGTATTCATTGAGTAACTCCTGAAAAGTTCTTCTTCAGGAAAGTCATGGTGTTGGAATGTTGTGGAGGTAGGGTGTGGGCTGGGGAGGGTTCTTTCATTGATGGCTTCCATTACTGAGAACAAGCACTTGGCCATTGTTCTTTAGATGTCTTCCAGTCAGTTAAAAAAAGCCTACAAATTCCTACTAAGCAGCCAAATGGAAAAGATTCTCTGTTTACAGAGAAAACACAAAGCTTGTTTCTTCCCCACCATTAAGCAGGCTGGGTAGACTTAGCAGAACTTTTCCACTTAGGTATCCAAGTTAAGGCTATCAGTGACTTTTTACTTGAAATCTAAACATTTTAGAAACATTTTGTAGGGAAAACTATTCACAGGCCCATTCAAAATGAATCAAATAATTTGGTTGGTTTCCATCTTGGAAGTAGGATGTTTATTTAAGAAACTCTAATAAAGCCCTCTTTCAAGCCCATAAAAATTATAGTCAGAACCAAGTGGTGGACAAAAGACTCAGGAAATAGTTATTGATGTGCAAGAAAGAGAGGGAGAGAAAGGGTCGGGGAAGGAAGCAATTTGATGAGAAAACTCTTACTAATGGTTCTTATCTGCTGAACTTTGAAAGCTATTCTACGGGTAGTAGAATTTAAAATATCTTCACTCCCTGATTAGCTCTCCTAGACAGGAGACAGAAGCCATGGCAAGGCTCAGGCAGGCCTGTGAACACAGGCATGAGAATGGGTGGGGTTAACACATGGGCAGACAGGTCAATAAGGAAAAGTCCCAATCCTCAGGCCCAGGGGATTGGGCAGAAACCAGGAACAAAGAATGGGCAAGAAACAGGAGATTGCTTCTCAGAGGTTCCAGAAGGAGCCAGAAGCATAGCCTTTTGTTGGGTGTCCACAAATGAGTACCGAGAGTCATGAAAGAAGCTTAGAGATCAGCCTACCTCTTGATTTACTTTGAAAAGCCTCCATTAATAAGAAATCAGGAAATTGTGAGGAAAACATTATATCAGGAAAAAAAAATTTTTAAATGCAGAGTTGGGTTACAAAACACTTCTCAAAGTTCTATGAAGAAAACTGGGGGTGTGTGCGAATTATTATTGTGATCAAAGTGACAAAGCTGGACACACACCACCTGGAAGTAAATGCATAAGTCTAATGATTCTGAAGTAGCCACACTGGAGATTGCAGGCTCTGAATGATTTTCAAGAAAAAAATAGCTAAACACCAGTGATGACATTTGGCAAACACTTTGCACCTTATGCTTATAATTTTTCTATATAAATATAATCCTAAAGCAGTGACTCAGGTTTTATAATAAATGTGCATGCTTAGAATTCCGTCCTTGCTTGTTTACTGCATTTTCTACTTCAGTGAAGTAATAAGGAAAAATATATGTGTGATGTGTCCTTCCTATCACAGACATTTTTTGACATAAACACTATGGATGTTTAGTTAGATATTCCCATTGAGCATTAGTTATCATTGTGGTTAATGTTGTGTGGCTTGGTTTAGCCACTGGCTGCATGGTCAGGGAGGTAGAAACTTTCCATGAAGGATGGACAATTCACACTTCACAGTTTCCTCATCTGTCAATAGATGTGGTTCATCAGTGTCTTCAGCTACAACCAATGAGATATGTAACTTTACCCGTTGGGCATAGATGCAAGTGGTGGAAAGTAAAGACAAAAGAAACCAGAAAACCTTCTTTCTCTGTATCTTCCTTGAAGGGTTATAAAGATGAAGTCATTGGCTCTCAACCTTGACAATACACAGGAATCACCTGGAGCTTTTATAAACTCTGATACCCAGACAGTATCCCAGACTAATCAAATCAGAAACTGTTAGGATGGGGCCTGATCTGATACAGCATTTGTTTTTGTTTTTGGTTTGGTTTGTGTTTTATGTGTGTGTTTTAAGTTCCATAGGTAGTTCCTTTTGAGAACTACTGGATTAAATGAAACAATGCAGGTACCTGGCATACAGTGGTGCCTGGCATACATGTGGTGCCCGATGAGTGAGAGCACTGGCTTCTTTGCATCGTTTCCTGATGGCGCTGTCCCTTTCTCTGAGACTCTCCCTGTTCTGAACTTGCATAGGAGAAGTATTGTATCTGTTTGGGTCTTTAAAAAAATCCATCAGAAGTGACTTTACCTCCAACTTAGAGGATTATTGACTTCATACTGAAAAGGACAGAACTTTCTTCTTTTCTCACTTTTAAGGTTCCACCTCATCATTTATTTCATGTTTTTATCTTCCAGTGTTACTTCTTTTACTTTTATAGGTAAAAGCTTCAGATCCCCAGAATCTATAGATTTAGGAAGAATTCTGTCCCCAGGAATTTAAACAGTCAAGCCTACTTGAGCACTTCAGAAAGATCAGGGTGGAAATAAAGTATAAGAAATAAAGGAGGGTCCTAAAAATAGAATACAACTCATCCATTTCAATTAAAATGTCTTCATATTTTCCAAGCATTTTTGAACTCTTAAGTATTTTTAATAAGCTCACTTATGAGTCCTATTTAAAAATAAATAAATTACACTTGTTTTCATTAAGGAAAGAGATCTTTTTCCATCTCTGTGGGTATTGTCAAAGGAGACATAAAGGAGGCCAAAATTCAGCAAAAGAGCACATTATTAGTGGCATATTGGTCACAGATGTGCTGGTATAGCTGCATGTTCTTCCTGCAATTAGTATTTTAAGTGCCCACAAATTACATATGAAAACCCAGATAACTTCCTTACAAAACAGAAGGATGAAAATATTATGATATTTGAAAATTTTTCATTTTGAAGGTATTCTAAATACCTTTTCGGAAGTAGGGAAGTGACACGTGTCTGTTGCTCTTCTTTTAAAGGAGAAGTAGCACTAGATGATGCCAACCTTCACTTAAAGTCATGAATTCCAAATGTTTTAAGCAAGTGAAAATACCTGCAGATACTCTTTGGCAATACCTGTGAATGATACATTTCCTTTCTATAATGATTCTTAAGAAAATAAAAAAGGTAAAACTCTAGACAGAGGGGAATTCTCTCTAGTAAGTTTATGGCTTGAATTTGTAGGCCTTTGAAGCAGAATTTGAGGATGTTGGCCAAATTTTGTTCACTTGTAGAAAGTCCTAAAAGGACTAAAAGGAGAGTATTAACAAGCCATCTCTGGAAACACAGTTAGGATTCACCTGGGAGGAAATGGTGTAGGCACCAGGATGCCCATTAAGGTGGCTGTAATAGATGAATGTGATTCCAGATCTAAGGGTCTGACAATAAGGAGGTAGTAGAAGGAAAATGTATACTGTAAAGGAAAAAGCATCAAGAAACAGATTTGACAGACAATAATGACAAGTTTAATCTATTATAAGACTTCTTGATAATTTTTTATTCACCTTGATGTGAAAACTAAGAATAAGTTCTAGAGGGATGACAGATGACTCAATATTCATTATGTTTAAGTTGATGAGCTAACTGGTTTGAAAGGTTAGGTAATTTGAAAGTGATAAGAAATTGAAAAAATAAATAAAGAAAGAATTACTTTGTTACCCTTGTTAGAAACCCCAAACCAGCCAGGCACAGTGGCGCACGCCTGTAATCCCAGCACTTCAGGAGGCTAAAACAGGAAGATTGCGAGTTCAAAGCCAGCCTCAGCAACGGAGAGGCACTTAGCAACTCAGTGAGACCCTGTCTCTACATAAAACACAAAATAGGGCTGGGGATGTGGCTCAGTGGTCGAGTGCCCCTGAGTTCAATCCCTGGTACCAAAAAAAAAAAAAAAGAAAAAGAAACCCTAAACCAAGATGATCTGGTTTTTTAATATAAAAATAGAAAGTTATCTTGCATTTTTTAATTTAGTAAGAATATGCATTTTAAGATGATTTAATGATCTGATGATTAAAATGACAGGTGGCTTTAAATCAGAAGCTTGTAACATATTTCTCAGCCCCAGTGCTATTTGATAATTCTGTCGAGGGAATGTCAATATTTGATGCTCCTCCAGTGCTGTTTGGTTCCCTGTGTGTTATTATTTTATAAGTTCAAGACATCCTACTATACAGTTTTTTTTTAAAAAAATAAACCTGTAGGAAAGACTTGATATTGTTTTTCTTCTCAACAGTGCCTTGTTCTCTTGCTTCCCATTTCCCTAGGAAAGTGACACTATTGGAGGACACTGATCAGAACATTCATCTGAAAAACCTGTCTCTTCATCAAGCAACAACTGAGGAAGAAGCTCTGAATTTGCTCTTCTTAGGAGACACCAACAGAATGATTGCAGAGGTAGTGAACTTTTCTCTGCAAGCTGTTCTTCCAGTATTAAGAGATACATTAGACTTTTAGAGGCAGCAAAGACCTTGAACGTGACCTCATCTAAATCTCATGTTGCAGATAAGAAAGCCTAGATCCGTGAGGGAGGAGACCTTCCCAAGTCACCTTGCTAGCGAGAAGAGAGGCTGAAATTTTCACCTCTGGTTTCTCAGCCCACTGCTTTTTCTACTTTACCAGATTGTCGGCCTTTTAGTTTTCATTGCTTTGATTTTTCAGTTTTATACAAATTGGTTTGCAGCTTATCTGTAATGATCCATAAAATATCTTAATCATAGGAAGTTTTGCATAATTTTCTAAATTTAAAAATACATAGTGAACTCTTCTAACCTCAGATCATCCATATATTGGGATATGTTTATCCTTCTGTGTAATTTTATTTAATTATTGAGTTAGTATTTACAAAGTATTTAGAATGCTCCATGGAACCCAGGAAGTACTCTATGCATTTGCAGCTGTTATTGTCAGATCTGAGACCACCATTACAGTGTGCAGTACTAGGATCTCTCACTACAATATCTGGGACATGCTTATACTGAAAATCATTCATAGTTTATCTGACATTCAGATTTAACTGAGTTCCTTCATTTTATCCCAGAACCCTAGGGAGGAGCCAGGATTGACACAGCTGAGTCAGGGGCTCAAACTGAACCAGTTACAGATCAGAGATGAAGGATCATGAGTCTCTCATCTAGCTACACTGAAATGAAAATGGGGGGGTGGTGCTGAGGCCTGTGGTGAGGAACAGGTCTGCAAATGAATAGCTTACTGTTATCACTGGCACTTCCTTTTTTAAATGATGCTCCCACAATTCCATCTTTTACTTGTCATATGATATAGATTTAAGGACTCAAATTACTTATTTCATTTGAAGAAAGTTTACAAAGTTTTTAATTTCAGAATTTTTTTTGCTTTATAATATTTTGCATTTGCGCTCTGGGTGTCCATATTTTGCCCATATGATCATCTGTGATGTTCTCATTTCTTACCATAACAGAAGTTAAGGAATAAAGGCAGATTAAGAATTAGGGCATATGATGATGGAAGACTTAGCCTGTCCCCACTAAATTCTCTTCCTGTAGACACAGTTTAAAAAATGTCACACCATGAGGAACAGAATATAGATGGGCCCATGTGAAAAAGAAAAGATAGATTCAGAAATTCTATTGGAAAACAGGTGGAGAACCCTGACCCTGCTGCCCTGCTAAGCTTACTCCAGGTGACCCAGCCCTAGAGAAATAGAACCTCTGTCCTTGCTGATTACATTCCTTCATCTTTAGTGGGCTGTGGGAGGCTTCTGGGCCTGATTCACAAGGACTTCCAGTAGCTTAAAAGCTTGGTCACTTGCTGTTTCAGAGAGGCATTAACTTTAGCTGACTCCATACAGAATCTTCAGTTTTAAGGAACTTCCTTTGTGAAGCTTGCCTGTCCTGTTTTCCATCTGACAAAATTTTAAATATTTTCCTAACTTATTGATGAATGTATCTAATAATAAATAGTATCATAAAAAACTGAAACCTGAAGAAGTCAATCCTAATAATGATGGTTAAGCATTACTTTTTATTTATTCATTTTTCCTCTGTGGACTTGAGTTTTTAAACCAAATCTAATAGGTTTTGGATGTTCTGTGCCTGCCTTTGGTAACAGTAGCTGCCATGTTATATTGAGGGGCTGCTCAATAGACTTGGCATTATTATAGATACTATATATATTGTTTCTGATTCTTACTTTATAAATGGAAACTGAGGCCTAAAGAGTTAGACTTCTTGCCCAACTCACACAACTGGTAACTGGTGGAGTCAAGGCTCAGCTCGTGTCCAACTGATTCAGAACTTTGCGTTTTCTCCTTACACCAAGAGTGCAGTAATCAAATCGACATGTCAAATATTTCAAGTGAGAATGTATTTGAGTTATTTAAAACCTATTCCAAGTATTTAGCACTTTTGTTTATCTCTTGAATTCAATGAAAGCAAATACATGCACGTGAAAATATAAATGAAGAGTAACTGTCAAACCCTGGAAATTCTTTATTATTCACAGTCTCTAAAAAAAGCATGTTTTGGATTACAACCTAGCTGTCAGAATGCAATTTGTCAGCACAGAGCAAGCTAACCGGGATAAAAAGAACACACTAATCATTTTTTGAAAAAAAACGAAGTTCCCAATTTCCCATTTACACAGAGAAACCAGAGGTTGCCATGGTAACCAGAAAACATTTGCAAAACAAAGTCTGAATATGTGGGACACAGAGTGGAGTGTGCTTTCCTTTCGCGTTCCTTGCCCACAGCCAGCATTTTAAGGAAAAGTTATTAAGAGTAGCTTCATCCTCTTCTTATTTATTCAGAACTCTTAAATAATTTCTGCAATCCTACCAATGTTTTGAATAAAGCCTGATTATGTCCTTAGGGTAAATTTTTTTTTGTAAAGTTGAATTGTTGAGCTGAAGAGAATAAATATTGTAAAAGTTGAACTGTGTGTGACCCAGCCTCAAAGCCCACCAGTAGCCTGTATGACTGGATACTTGTGTGTCTTATAGTTGAAATATTTCAGTTAACCTAATCTTAATGGACAGAACATTTTGTGCTTGACTGGCAGGCCATGCATTCCATAGCTAGGACCACTTGCATTTGCCTTCTTATTGAAAGCTTAGGCCCAAGAGTGGTTCCTGCATAACCTGCATTAAAATATTTTGTGGAAGTTCAAAGACATGACTTTGCCATTTCTTTCTTTCTTTCTTTCCTTCTTTCCTTCTCTCTCTCTCTGTCTCTCTCTTTCTTTCTTCTTTCTTTCACATTACTTTAGGTCCCATTTCTGGTCAGTGGTTTCAGAATCTCTATAGTAGAGCCCAGGAATATGAATATTAGCATTTTAAAAATATTTTGACTAAAACCTGGAGCAGTTTGGACTTTACTGTTAAGAAAGCTAGATGGTCTAGCTTCCCCATATGTGAGAAAACATTCGACTCAACCCTTGACTTTCTGAGTCTGGCTTATTTCCCTTAATTCCATCCATTTACTAGCAAAGGCTTTAGTTTCATTCTTCTTTATGGCTGAGTAAAAAACCGTTGTGTATGTATACCACATTTTCCTTATCCATTCATCTCTTGATGGGCACTTGGCTATTGTGAGTTGCATTGTTATAAACACTGAGGTGCCTATGTCACCACAGTATGCGGATTTTAGTTTTTTTGGGATAAATACTGAGGAGTGGGATAGCTGGGTCATACCCCACGTATCCCACAGGTTTCTAGTCTTTTGAGGAATCTCCATCTTGTTTTCCAGAGTGGTTGCACTGAATTTCCAGTCCCACCAACAATGCATGAGTATACGTTTTCCCCCACATCCTTGCCAGCATTTATTGCTATTTGTATTCTTGATGATTGCTATTTGTACTGGAGTGAGATGCAATGTCAATATAGTTTTTATTTGCATTTCCCTGATTGCTAGGGATGTTGAATACTTTCTCATATATTTGTTGGCATTGGCATTTCTTCCTTTTGAGAATTGTCTGTTTAGTTCTTTTGCCCATTTGTTAATTGTGAGAGTTTTTTGGGTTTGTTTGTTTGTTTTTGATGTTAGCTTTTTTGAGTTATTTATGTATTCTGGATATTAATCCCCTGTCAGAGGATCAGTGGCAAATATCTTCTTCCATCCTGTAGGCTCTCTTCACACTCTTGTTTCCTTTGCTGTGCAGAAGCTTTTTAATTTGATGACAAATTTGATAATTTGATAATAATTTGAATTTTCATTGATTCTTGGGCTATTTTTTTCCTTGCACTTTAGGAATCTTGTTAAGTAAGTCATTACCTGTGCCAATACGTGTAGTGTTAAGCCTTTTTTTCTTCTAGTGGTTGCAGAGTTTCTGGTCTAATTCCTGGGTCTTTGATCCACTTTGAGGGTGAAAGACCGGGATCTAGTTTCATTCTTCTACATATGCATATGCATTATCCAGTATTATGTTTTTCTAGCACTATTTGTTAAAAAGTCTATCTTTTCTCCAGCATGTTCTTGGCATCGTTTTGGGTATCAGATGACTGTGTCTGTGTGCTCTGGTCTCTGTACTTTCTTCTGTTCTATTCCCTTTGTCTTCATCTCTGTTTTGATGCCCAGACCATGCTGTTTTGTTACTACAGTTCTGTAGCATGGTTTAAAATCCGGAATTGTGATGCTTCCTGCATTGCTTTTCTTGTTCAGGATTGCTTTGGCTATTCTGGGTCTCTTATTCTTCAAAACAAATTTTAGGGCTGTTTTTCTAGTTTTGTTAAGAATGCCATCAGTGTTTTTATGGGGATTCATTGAATATGTATGCTTTTGGTAATATGGCAATTTGGACAATATTAATTCTGCCTAACCAAGAACATGGGAGGTTTTTCCATCTCCTAAGGTCTTCTAAATTTCTTTCTTCAATGTTCTACAGTATTCACCATCAAGACCTTTCACCTCCTTGTTTAGAATTGATCCCAAGTTTGTTTGTTTGTTTTAGATTATTGTGAATGAGATGGTTTTCCTGATTTCTTTCTCAGCAGATTCAGTAGAGGAAATTGATTGATTGATGTATATTGACCTTGTAACCTGCTACTTTACTAACTTTCTTTATCAGCTCTAGTTTTCTGGTGGAATTTTTTGGGGTCTTCTAGATATAGGATCATTTCATCAGCCAACAGAGATAATTTATCTTTTTATTTTCCTAATTGTATCCCTTTAATTTCCTTTTCTTGCCTGGTTGCTCTGGGTAGAGTTTCAAGAACAACGTTCAATAGGAGTTGTGAGAGTGGCAGAGAGTGGCAGAAGCTATGGGTAGCTAAGGAAAAAAAGGGGTGAGGTGGGGAATTGCAGTAAAATAGAAGGGAGATCAGTGGGGTAGAGAAAGGGAATTGACGGAGAGGGATGAAGGATAGGAAAAAGGAGAGATGGTGTCATGAAATTGACCAAATTATGCTATATACATATATGAATATACGACCTTTATGTGTATCTATAAAGAACTAGTTTTAAAACTATAAATAAATGAAAGGAAAACCAGTAGGGTTGAGGAAGGGAAACAGGGGAAGGGAAGAGTGGAGGGAAAGAGGAGTTACTGGGGACAGAAGTGGAGCAAATCACATTACATGCATGTATGATTATGTCAAATTAACCCCAGAATTAGGTTAACTATGATGCACTAATAAAAACATTTGAAAAATTCTGCAAAAGAAACAGACAAAAAAAAGTACTCTGTGATTCCATTTATATAAATTTCCAAGAAATGCAAGCTAATTTGTAGTGATCAAAAACAAGTCAGTGGTTGCCTGAGGCATGCATGTAAGTTGGGGTTGTAGAGGGAGATTTTACAAAGGGGTACAGGGTACTTTTGGGGGGTGATGGATATATCCACTACCTGGATTGTGGTGATGGTTTCGTGGTTGTATAAATATGATAACATTCATCAAGTTTTATATGGTATGTGCAATTTAAGCCTTATCAATTATACCTCAACACAGCTGTTAAAAATGGCGGAATAAATGCAACTAGATGAAACCCACTCCCACAGAATTATGTGGGTAGGCCCATATTTTGCACTCTTATTGGTTCCACAAAATTTGAAAGTTTTTTCAGTTTGGAGGGAAAAATTAAAACAAAATCCTGTTCTGAGTACCAATTTTAAAAGTACCTTTCTTGACCATTTGTGTTTCTGTTTTTTTCCATGTCTTCTATTTGTTTTTCTCTTGGCGTGCTTGGGTAGGTCTGGTGGTTTTGTTGATTCCATGAGGACTGGAACTTTCTCTTGGTTACCATACATGTGCCCCACCAGAAACAGTAGACAAGTACATGTTCAAGGGAGAATGTCACGTGCACATGAAGATAGTCACCTATGAGCCAAGGACAGAGGCCTGAAGCAGTCTCTTCCCTCTCAGCCCTCAGAAGAAGCCAGCTCTGCTGCCGCCTTGATTTCCAAATTCTGGCTTTAGTAATACCTTTCTGTTGTTGAAGTCACTCCATTTGTGTTATGTATTACAACAGTCCTCACACACTAATACAGTGTCCAATGACCTAGCTTCTGACTTTGCATACAGTTGGTACTTGGCATAGGTCCTAACCTTGACGGATTCTGGAGCAAAAATATTGTTATGGTGAGACTGTAAAAGTTACCGGGTCAGTCTTGAAGTAGGACATGAAACGTTTTTTTACCAGCTGGTGGTCTGGATTCACCAGCTGGCGGGCCAAGGGGCAGGCTGCAAGTGTACACCCTTCAACCCCCTCCAGGGGTTAGACCACACCTTTTATGGTTTGAAACTATAAGTAAAGCATGTCAGTACATTAATCACAAGTGATTGTTGCTATGATTTAAAACAATACACACAAATCATGAGATCCAAAATCATAAGCAGAAGGAGAAGTCAGTCAAAACGACCCCAGTTGGGTACAATTTAAAGAATGGTTACTAACATCTAGACAAACATTAACATTCTATGTGGTTGGGGTACATTGACCCAGAAAAATAGGAACCAAAAAGAGAACAATTTTACATTAGAATTTTCATTTCGTGTTGCCAAACATGCTATGCTAAGCAACTGTTGATGGGTACAGAGGCAGGGTGTTCCCAAGGGAGAAGCATTTCTTACATGACATGGAGTCTCAGGGTAAAATGTGGTCTGTTTGGTTATTCTGCATATAGCCTAGCCCATAACAATACCCTATATATAGTATACATTTGCTATGAAACTGCTTAATGGGGGACTTTGCTGAGCAAACAACACTGTGCTGACACTAGGAAAGTCCAGGTCCCATTGGCTTCCTGTCTGACTCCCTTTTCTGAGTGAACCATCAAGTAACTTCCGGTGTTTGTCAGTGTTGGTGTCCACTCTGTAGCTTCTTCATCATCACCACCCCCTCTGCAGGTGGTGCTGAAAAACTCCAGTTTTAGAGATCTTTTCTTTTCCTACTGTCTCTACCTCCTGCCAAGTGTGTGTTCTTGAACTAGTAACTTGACCACTAAAGTGGAATAATAATACCTACCTTCTGGAGGAATAGTAAGAATTAAAGGACATTCATTCAGAAAGACCATAGTGCTCTGGGATGTCAGTGATTTAAAGACAAGACTTTTGTCTTATTCTCTCTATCCTCTCAGCACCTGGCAACTAGTAGGTGATTAGTCATAAACTGTTTTGTTGAATTGAGGGGAAAGGAAGACCTGGTGATTTCAGGTGATAAGACCTGCGGTCTTGGGTCAAAACTGCAAGTGCTTTTATGATACATTTTAAGTGAAACCAAGGGAAAACCTGAATAAACTCTCTAATCCTGATGTGTTGCACTTGCTTTTAGTTGACTTTGGAGGTCACCTGCTTAAGCAAAAAGATATTGTTATTCTCCCACTGGTTTTGTTGTAGATACCACCACTGACATAAGATCATGATGATAAAGGTTTCCTAGGTTACTTTTCAGGTACTCGAAGGCTGACTCTGTTGAAACCACAACTCTTCACTTGGGCCTGTGCAGATGGGAGACTTCTTTGACCTCAACAGGTGGAAAACGCCACCCCCAGATCATGCCAGCGTGGCCATTTTCTGAACAAATGTGCTGTGAAGAGCCATTAGGATGGATTGTGCATGTGCAGGCCACTGATGACACCTCCCATGCTTTAAGTCACCCTCTTCTTTATCACAAGACTATCCCTTAGCCCTATCCTAGGGAAGTAGATTTGGGACTTGTTCTTCCTTTTTTATGCTTGGTCACCTCATGAGTAAACCCTTTCTCAAAATTGGTTCCAGTGATTAGCATACTGCCCAGCCGGACAGGAAAAATGAGTCTGTTTCAGTAACAGTACAATCTGTTGGTAAATACAGAACCCAGCACAGATGGCTTCAACAGTCAAAAAAAAAAATTGTGAACTCGCTGGGTGGAGTGGCACGAACCTATAATCTCAGGTTACTTCCTTTCCAAATAATGAGCCTACCAACAAAGCTGATGGACTTTATAAATTATTTTCCTAGGAGCTGTTAGAGGTCTTTATATCTGATTCTTCTCTTGAAATAAAACATACTTTATTTTTCTAAGTAGTGCTGATGAGTTTTATATGCTCTTAATCTTTGCACATTATCAAAGTTTCAGAGTGAGTTGTGTGACCTTGTAGAAAGGCAAAGATATTTGGGAGACAGTCTGAGTGGGGGTTAGTAGGTTTATGTCAGAGTTATAGGAATAGCTATTGTGGGACCTGTTACCTAATAGCATGAGAACAATACAGGAAGGAAAGAGCTGCTCTACCATGTGACTCTTGTTGACAACCTACTAAAGCCCTAATTTTGTGTGGTGTGTACATAAAACAAAAGGATTTGATTGCAACTAGTGTTCCAAAATTATATTTACTAGGCTTTTACATTTTATTTTTTTATTATTATTGTCATTATTATTATTTGGTACTGGAATTGAACCTAGGAGCACTTTATCACCAGGCCATATCCCAGCCCTTTTGATTTTTTGTTTTGTGACAGGGTCTCACTAAGTTGCTGAGGTTGACCTTGAACTTGCTATAGTCCTGTTCCAGCCTTTCACATAGATGGGATTACAGGTGTGTACCACCAGACCTAGTTCCACTGGACCTTTAGAGGGACACTAGGACATCTTCATGAATTTTTGTTAGAAAGATATATTAGTTCTATGTAATCAGCAGGTTTATTACAAGATTTGTGAGCTTAGGAAGAGCAAAATACATAGTAGGAAAAGTAAATATTGACCCTGACAATATTACAATAAGAATAGGGTTCTCTTATTATTGGGTCCCATTTGGCAGCTAGAAACCTTAGCAAAAGGTGTGTATCATCTTCTCTAATCTGCTCCATAAACCTAAAAAGTATAGAAGGGAGGAAACTTAAAATTTTGAGCACTTACAATACACCAGACATTCCTTTCTCTCATATTTTATAAATGAGAAATATGCAATTTATTTATTTAAAATATTAAAATATTTTTAAAATATTGCTTCTATGTTGTAACATAGCTTACATTCTTCTCCTATCTAACCTATTTAGTGGTATTATATGAATCATGAGTTCTGAGATCTAAAATATTGATTAAATGAAGTGGTACAGTCACAGCCATTATGAGAACATGAATATGTATATACTCCAGAGAAACCATTAGAGGAGCACAGTCTTTTGGCTATAAAAATTTAGTCCTAGAATTTCTTCTGATCTTTAAAATTCTCATCTGTAATTAAACATAGTAGAAGAAAGCCATTTTTACTCTATCCTCTGTTAGTGAAATTCACCAACAGCACAAAAATGGAAAAATAGAGGGGAAAAGCCATCTTCAGTGAAACAAGGAAATAGCCATAACCTCAAAGAATGAGAAAACCTGCCAAATACTATGAAATGTGAATTATGGTGAGGGAGGATGCTGAGAGCCAACACATGTGTCCTCCAACCTCAGGCAGGATAGAGTTTCCCCTAAAGAAAGGCTCACCATTCTCAAACACAAATCCAATGATCTTTTGGTTAGAGTGATGAGATCTAAAATCAAGGGCAAGTATGGAAGAAGCAGCTGGGACTTTAATGCAGACATTGATTCTGTGTTATGGAAGGTGGAGTCAAAGGTGAAACGTTAAACACAGGCCATTTTAATGGTCAGTGGTCTAGGCTCAAGCCAAGAAAGATGGCTTTTGGTAAGGGAGGTCTAGGGAGCTGGTGACTTAAGGGTCTCTAAGATGAGCTATTTCAGACCCACTACTGCAGACTACTGAGGGGAGTTTATGCTCTTAGGGCTTAGGAAGTAAGAGGCATAATAAAAAGTATTCAGGACACAAACCTAATATTCCCTTACCCGTATCCAACACGGCTCTTCAGGAAAGATACTATTTTGTTCAAAGATGAAATTATCAGAAAGAAAACAGTCCAAGACCTCTCCATATATAAAGCATGTACATTGGAAGACTGATTCCATCAGGGAGCAGAGAATGTGTTCTTTACAGTCCTAAATGTGTTCCCTAAATATAATCTTTGTTTTAAAAAATAGCTGAAAATTATAAGAAGAATTCAAATAAAATGATTATAAGACAAAGAAAAGCAAAGTTGAAGAACTCAGGAAAGCAATAAAAGACAAAGGAAAGCCATTAAAGAGAACAAAAGTCCCCTTAGAAGCAAAAAAGGAGGAAGGAGAGAAAAAAGAGGTAGAGGAAGAAAGAGGTGGGTTTGAAAAATAACAAAAGATAAAAAATAATGAAAGAAGGTGATAACTAGAAAGAGAGATGAAGAATGCAACCATGCGCAGAAACCAATTATGCATGCAAAGAACAAAGGTAACAAAAATATGGATAGAAAGAAAGGTTTCCTGATATTTGTAATTATTTGAATCTGCAGATGAAAAGGCATACTGTGTCAAAGAAATCCTCTGTTGAAGCTACTTAATTCCTAAGCTAAAGAAAAAGCCGATGGGCATCCAGTTAGAAAACAGAAGTCAACTACGAATGAAAATAAAATAGATTGTTTTCACACATTTCCACAGCAACATTCAGTGCCAGGAGACAGTGGGATGAGTTCTGAAGCAAGGATATTATGTATCCCAATAATTTTATTCCACCAAATTGTCAAGTTGTCCTCAAAAAACAAAAGCCCCAAATATCTTTAAATATATGTGAATTCAAGGAGAAAAAAAATGCCCAGGTATCTGTTTTCAAAATGATTTGATTCTGAAGTCCAACCAACTAAGAGGTAAATTGAAATAACTCAGGAACTGAGAAGTGTTACAAAAGGAGCGTAGGAAAAAATGAATTTGTTGAAATGTAGACATAAAACTCAACCACTGTGTAAATATTATCAACTTTGAAAATAAAAACACAATAATAGATCTAACAAAATTTAGAGTTAGAATAGGCAGAAGAGATATTCTAAGTAAGCAAATTTCCTTATATATCTTAGCAAGAAATGAATATATGCAGTTCATATATAAGTACACACATATGCATATATTTACACTGTTTATTCTAGATAATGTAAACTAGATAGTTAAAAAACGCAGTGACCCAAATTCCTTAATTTTTTGAGTTTTTCTTAATTCCAAAGAAAACCTTTTAGAAAAAAGATATACACTCTTACCATGAAGATACATATTTATATACAGGTGTGTCTGAGCTTTTGTGCCACTCATTTTTCTTTTCTGTTAAGTTCAAAGAAAATTTAATAACTCTCAGTTAATAATGATATGTATGCCTTTGCTTTGGCAAAAGTACTACTGTTTTTCCATTTCTGTAAATGTAGGTATGTATACACACACACACACACACACACACACACACGTATAAAGATATGTCTAATCAGTATTTAGCAAACATCATATTGTTGTTTTTATTGGAAGATTTTCACTCTCATCTTTGCTCATTTTTGTGTTGATTGGATTTTTAAAATAATGAGCACGATAGAAATAACTGGTTCTCACCAAAACTTCCAGTCTATTTCTTCTAGCACATGCTTCCTTAAAGTTGCTAGTGTTCCTTTGACTTGCTCTAACCAATGAAGTGTGAGAGAAAGTGATCTGTTACTGTGGGCTGGAGCCTTTTAAAACTTGTATGCTGTTCTCTTTCATCTCTTCCCTCTTGTGGCTGTGAAACTTCCTAGAGAGATGGTGGCCTCACAGGAGGTTGGTGCCTCCACCAGTGTTGGTTTTCTAAGTGTCGAGCATAGGTACCACTGCCACCACAAGCCATGTTGGACAGATATGAGGAAAGGAGGAAGCCTTTGTAATTTTAAGCCTCTGAGATTTTGGTGGTCTTTGTTATGATTTGGATATGAGGTGTCCCCCAAAAGCTCCTGTGTTAAATATTCAGAGGTAGATGATTGGATTATGAGAATGGTGACCTAATCCATCTATCCTAGTTTGAATGGACTAATTGGTGGTAAGGACAGGCAGGCGGAGAATGGTTGGTGGCATTGGGTCACTGGTGGAACGTCCTGGAAGGGTTCATTTTCCCTGTTGCATCTTCCCCTTTTTTTTATCTGCTTCCTGGCTGCCACGAATGGACAGCCCTCCTCCACCATGCCCTTTCACCATGATGTTTTGCCTCACCTTGGGCCCTGAGCATTGAAGTTGTTCCACTGTAGACTGAAGCTCTGAAATTGTGAGCCAAAATAAGGACCTCTAAGTAGTTCTTGTTGAATATTTTGGTCACAGCAATGAAAAGCTAACATAACCCTTGTAAAATTTAAATGTAGCATGGATCTTTTAATTACAGAAAAAACAATATTTTTATTTGTGTGGTAGATATCAGCTATCTTCCAAAAGGATTTGAAGCAGTTTACAATATTAAAACACATACAAATCTGGACAAAATGGAAGATAAATTTTTTTCAAATGGTGAATTCAATTTAAAAGAAGAAAGATAATATGTTAGGTAATTGGGATAAGTTAATTATTGCCATTTAAGACAAAATGTAGTTCTGATTATTCAGGAAGACAAGTGAAAACAAAGGAAACATTTGGTCTTTTGTGTTATATACTTTTTATTGTTCGGAGAGCAAAATTACAGGCAATGAATTGTAGGTAAAATGGATGCATACCTGTTCAAGGGATCTTGTGTGACAATACAGGTCATGTCTTGCCTGTAATTTTGAAAAGTAATACCCAATTGTTTTATTTCTACCAGTCCTATATGATACCTGAGAACATTTATTAAATTGTAGCTGAGTGTATCAGTCAGGATTCAACCAAGAACACAAACCTCCCAGTGTTCAAACAGGAAATTCAAAGTAGGTAATTTTGTTGCATAGGTGATGGAAAATCTAAGAAGCCAAATGGAATAATGGTGCAGCCCAGAGATTTCCACAGCAGGAGCTACTAAATCAGTAGGCAAGACTCAGTAGGAGGCTCTGGCAAGAGATTTGTGGTAGTGAGGAAGGACAAGCCAGGGTATTTCCTCCCCCTCCTTGTCTTCCCAGCTGGATACCAGCTACAAAGGATCTTGGAAAATGCTGCCTTTAGAACGTGGTGTCTCTGGAATAGAGCAAAGTAAGGAAGAGGAAGAAATGGGTCAGAAGACAGACAGGCCTAGCATTAGCCCCAGTAAAACCATTACTGCAAGAAACAGATAATTCAGATACATTGTTTGTGGCTTATTGTACAAATCAATAATACCTAGGAAAACTTGTAGGAAGGTGACGTTGGCTGTCATTGTGAGCACCGAAGCTACTCTTCTAGTACTGATGGATGTTTTCAATTTTTTAGTAGGCTGTCTTGTGTCTATTTCTTGTACTGGTTCCAAGCTAGGAGGGAGAAAACAAGGCTCTTATTAGTCACCAAAAGGCTTCAGTGACTAATTCTGTTGTTTGGAGTATGCCATTTGGAATATTGCCAATTTAACAGCCAGGAATCTTCATGGCCAGAGTGTAGAATCTTCACAGTGTAGAGAGAATGTTATTGGATGATAAAATGGAGTGGAATAATATACCTAATCCTAGACATATGGTCTTCTAGAGTTCTTCCTTCAGCCTCTCTTTGGTGAGTGACATTGTCCTCAAATTTATGTCTGTTTCTGATCTTGATGTTCAGGCTCAAAGATTATACTGAGCTGTCACAATCAATTTCTTTTGTAAGAACAAAATTATATAAAAGTGGATCTAAGTTTCACTTGGTGTGTTAGCACCTCTGTGTCCTAGTTTCCTATACACAGTATAGTTTACATAGACTCTTGAGTTGAATCATATGCATAAAATGTTTACTCTAAACGTGGGAATTAACTGCTATAAATTCTCAAGAAGTTCATTAGTCCTTTTAGCCTGATTTTATTATTATTCCAATTATGTGTGTGGTCAGATTAGGACGTTTTTAAAGACAAACTGAATTTTAAAAGGAAGAAAAGAAAATTTAACTCAGTCTAAAAGATGAAAAGTGACTGTGGTAGGCAATTGTAAAGAGTAACTTATTGATGACTAAATTTAGCTTTGATTCTTCTTGCAGTCAAGTTAAAAAACAAAACCAGGAGGCCATATTGGAGTTATATAGTTTTCATTGTTCAGAAACCAAACGTTTATGTTAGTGGGTGGTATGATGATTTTCCAGATGATAAGCAGGGATGATAATCGAACATGTTCCAATTAAATACACTGTGTGAGTAAACATACGTATCTTCATTTAGCAGACTTACATTTTGATATAAATGCACTTGACCGAATTGCCAAACCCTCAAGAAATGACCCACAGGGAAGCAAACTTCTGAATCCTGACATCCAGCAGAGGAAGCTTCAACAGAACCATCACTAATTCTGACATTTGGTTTTCCTGAGATTAAGTCAACTGATAGATCTTTGAGGATGTAAAACTTTAAAAGAAAAGTCAAATTGATTCCAGACTTGTTAGAAGGGATATATATATATAATAAAACATACGAGGCTATTCTTATCAGAAAGGTGAATCATAATCGCTAGAACATTCTCAAATGTTTCAGATTGCGCTAAAGCTTTTTCTTTACTTAATAAAATTGATGTGCCTAATCTATTTTTCTGTTTTACAAAACTGCTTTGACGATATGACAGATAAAAAATGAAAATAATTTTGAATACTTTTCTAAAAGTCAGATATTTTATAAAGAGAAAAGTCAGAAATGAAAATAACAAGTATAGATCATGAATTCCACAGAGGGGCATCCAGTTGGCCTATTTTGCTTCTAGGCAGTGTGTTCTGAACAGTCCTGGAAATGTCAAGGCAAGTATTTGTAGGGTCAAGGGCCAAACCACAAGGTTTGGTCAGACCTCACTTTTTCAGGCTGAGTTAGAGAACATGGAGAGTATTGTGGACTTCCTAATCCAACCATTTAACAGAGGAAGAACTGCATATGTAACTTAACCAATGGGAGATAGATCAGGTAATCCCTAGTTAAGAGTGAGATTTAACCTTAAGGGCTGGGGTAGCAGTCCAGAAAACATTTAGAACACCCCCATGGAGGTTGATATTTTTAATCTTTAATCCAGAGAGAACAAATGAGCAGAGGAACAAATCACTGAGGATATCAGTCTATAAAGTATTATTACTACAGGGCAATTGAAATGAAAAGTTGGATTCTGGATTCTGTGGTAGCTGTTGATCTTTTTTTTTTTTTTAATTGTTTTTTAGTTGTAGATGGACACAATATCTTTATTTATTTATTTTTATTTTTATATTATTTTTGTTTTTATTTTATTTATTTTTATTTATTTTTATCTTTATTTATTTTTATGTGGTGCTGAGGATCAAACCCAGTACCTCACACATGTGAGGTAAGCGCTCTACCACTGAGCCACAACCCCAGCCCAGCTGTTGATCTTTATAGTTGGTTTGCTTCAAAGAGTCTCAGGCATAGATATTATAACATCCCGTTCAGTCTAAAAGAGAATTTCTTCACCTGACCTATTCTTAGATTAGTAGAAATTCATTATTATTATTATTATTATTTCATATAAATTGCACAGATTGACAGTTTCTCTATTACATTTCCATACATGCATATATATTGCTTTCTTCAAATCTAGTGGAAATTTTTGTTGAAATATTTCACTCCAACATAGCAGAATGATTGGGAAGAAAAAAGGATTTTGATGCACAGGAATGGAATAAAAGTTACGTTATGGCAAGAAATAAATAAGCATTCAGAGGACCCTAGAAAAATTTCTAATGTGATATAAAGGAGCTATTTGAACTGTTAAGGACTATATTAACTATCTACAATCATTCTGAAGTGATTGAAAACATATGAGTTTCCTAATGTTACAAAAATTAGCATATTATGTAAACACAAACATCTTTCACTTAGTGATTTGTGTTCTCTAAATCAGAATTTTCAGTCTTAAAAGTAGCTGGCCACACATACACTCACAAACACAGAAAAACTGAATCACCATTTATTTTCAAATTTCCCTTTTAGCTTAGGAATATCTCCTGCCCTGTAGAAAATGATTCTTGTTCAATGAAATTTTAGATTTTTTTTTTTGAGCCATATAAAACAGCTGCTGAGGGTGGTAGCTTAGTTGGTGCCAGTAAGAAGAGGCTTAAAGGCTGTAGAAGGGGCTCCAGTGCTGCCTTCCAGTCTGCAGTATAGGCTTTTGATGTTTTCCCTTCTTAATCCTGTATTATGTAAAGCACTCTGCAAAAGCAACTTCAGCCCCCAACCCCTCCACCACACTGCTGCTCCAAGCCCCTTCTGTATGGACATTTTGAAGCCACCATCTTCAGGCAGGATCATTTTTTTGAGTCACCCTTTACAATCTTCACCACTCCATTTACACCGAACACAATGGGCTGGTCACCAAGCACTCTTCTGCAGCTGAATGGACCACATCAACGCCCTTCACTACCCACAAATTGTTCATTAAAATATCATAGTTTTTAAATGATGAATATTTAGAAATCCATTGGAATCCATCCTTTAACTTCTTCTGGGATTTGAATATTAATGATCATCTACTATGTATATAAATGCTAAGTGTCCTTTTTGAATACCATGACTAAGGCTAATTGGGGATAGTCCCTGGGAATTCATGAAGATAAATTTTGAGTGTACTTTGGGAGGAGGGAAAGGGTATACTTTGGTGACAAGCAAGAGGACATTCCAGACAAGAGAAAGACAATTGAAGATGTAGAGGGAAGTGGCTAAGAGCTCTGGAATCAGGCACAAAAATCACTGAAGCCCAAGCTAGGTAAGAGATTTGAGTCAATTTAGCTGTTTCAAATCTTTCTAACTTTTAGATTCAAGAGAACAATATTTCATGGACTTAAAATATTTTCATGGACTTAAAAAGTTTGCAGATATAGTCCTAGAATTATTTGGAGATTTTTAGAAATTATAGGGTGTGCCACAAAGATTATAGAAAATGAAAAATGAGCAAGAGTCAACAATTTAGCAAACACTGTTTGACACTACAAGGTTGTACTAGGGTCACAATGATGAATAAGGAACTTGGAGTCCAGGTGGGAGGAAGAAGGACATGAAGAACCTTTGTAAAGGAGGAAACCTTTCAGATGGATGGGTTTTCATTGAAAAGTAGATTTGGCTACACTAAAGAGGAGAAAGAGGACAGTAATTTTCACTGAGTATAGCCTTCTGCAGTGATGAATCCATGCAGGACCTAGTGAGCCTGAGTTGGTTTTTTTTTTTTAATATCTTTATTTCTGATACAGTAATTGGACATATACATATACCATATACATATATATGGTACCGTGTGATATTTTGATTCGTGTATAAAATGTGTAATGATAAGATCAGAGTAATTTGCATAGCTGTTGATTCAGATTTTTTTTCCATTTCTTCGTTTTCAGAACATTCAACATTCTTTCTACTATCTATTTTGTAGTATTCAATTAAGTGTTGTCCCTATAGTTTTCCTACTGTGCTAGAGAATTCGATGTCATGACTCCTATCCAGCTATACTTCCATTGGGCTGGAGTTTCTATTTCCTTTTTATATCCAGGTGAGCCTGGGTTTTAAACTATCACATCATAAAAGAAAATAATTTATTCTCAATTTTTTAAAAATAGAAAATTACAATGTAATATTTTTGATACCAAGTCCTAAAAGTAGAAAATGATAATAAAAAATGATTAAATAATGATCAGTAAGCAATTAGGAAAAAACATTATTTACTTTAAACTTATTTCATTCACTTTTCTGATAGGGTTATACAAAAAATTGGATTATACAAAAAATTATAGGGTTATACAAAAAAATTGATCAAATGAATTCAGATTATTTAATCAAGTCTCTCAAAATATCTGTTGGGATATAAAGAGAAATAGAAGGTATATGAAAGTACTTGGATCAAAACCAGTTGGAAAATACCCATAACTGTTACCTAATGGGGTGGAGAGCAGAGGTGGTCTTCATGAAGTGTTGGTCTGCCCTGCTCCTAAAGGTCTTACAAATTGTTAAGATATGCAAGATGTTTTCATTTGCAGATAGCACAGAATTGAAAAATAAAATTAAGATCCAGTAGATAATAATGTTGGAATAAAGACTAATCAAATGTAGTCATCAAATAAATTGTGTGTGTGTGTATGTGTGTGTGTGTGTGTGTCTAAGAAATTCCATGCATGGGTAAGGCTACAGTAAATCTGGCATAATAACACTTCATGTGTTATTTATTAACCATACTAGATCTAGATGACCCAGATTCCAGGAAATAATACATCAATGTTCTCTGCTGAGGCTAGTCTACATTTTAAAAAAATATATATTCAATTCAGTGTGCCATATTTAAAAAGATTTTGATGAACAGTTGTATAAGACATAGTTAAAAGAAGTAGAGATATTTGGTGTTAGGAACCATATTCATTTAACTGAAGGATTTGGATAAGATTGATGTAATTAAATTTTTACCTTTAAAAAAGATTACTCTTAAAGATGGAGAACAGTTGGAGGGACAAAAATAAATATGGGGAGACTAATAAGCAGAGGATGCAGCAGCCCAGGTGAGAGGTAAAGGGTAATTGGTTAAAGAAGAAGATGGGAAGGAAGTGAAGTCCAAGAGTAGGATGGATTGGACATCCACCCATGCATCACTGGGAGGGAAAGTGACATGGTTGTTTGGGAGAACGTTATGTTCAAGATACCGGCAAGGTGTTTTAGTGACAGCTGTTGGTTAAGCTGTTGTACATTCTAATCTGGTGTGCACAGAAACCGAGAGTAGGAAATATGAACGGGGAGGCACCAGAATAGAGTGAATTATCAACAGTGGTGGAAGTTATTGTGATCTTTTACAGTTCACAGAACACTTCAACACTTAGCAACTCAACTGGTATGTAACATAATTCTTTGCAGCAAAGCACGTCTTATTATGGCATTTCAGAGAGATGAAAACCAAAATTACCTCATGCAAATTTGTTGAAGCTTTCAACTCTAGCAAATGACAGAACCAGGACTTGAAACCAGTTCATCAAGGCCAAATTCTTAAGGTTTTGGATTTGTGATTTTTTTGCTTACACTCTTGAGCCTATCTAGTGAGGATTGGGGCTGTCAAAGATGTGTTCCCAAAAGGAAGAAATATTAAGGCCACAGCTAAAGGAATGAGGGTGCAGTGAAAGAAAAGGAGATAGAGTGGTTAGGAAGTGAGAAGAAGCTGGAGAGCATTTGGCTTTAGAAACCAGGCAGTAGGCAGAGGACGGGGAGCTTCCAGGAAGACGAATGGTCAGGTTCTCAGATAGGACCTAGAGGATCAGGACACTCAGTGCTGGGAACAGATCATTTTCTTGACCACACATTTTTGCTTCTTCTTCATTTCACGTTACTCTCATTTCATACATTTTGGCTCTGATTCCTGATTAGATTACAAGTTCCTTGAGGGCGAGGCCCATGTCTTATTTTCCTTCTTGTCTCTGCTTTGCCTAGCACAGCTATGTACATAGACTGATATGAAATGTGAAAGCTCTCTGCATACAGATGATTAATCATCCCTAGAATTTTTCCAAAGGCACAGTCTAATGCCAAAAACACATTTGTTTAAAACGTGTGCTTAGATTTGAATGAATCTGCCTAAATGGTGCCATCTGTTCTCAGGCAATTTCAGAAACATTTTAATACGGTTTTACCTTTAAAAGGACAAGCAAATGGGCATGCCCACAAGACATGAAGACATCCTTAACTAAACACAGAACAGACACCAGCACATCCAATCACACTTAAACAGCCCCACATAAAGAATGTTTTCTGAGGTTTAAGAAAATTTTATCTCAAAGGACACCAACTGCTACTTCATGCAGAAAATATTTATGAGACGTTACAAAACTGTAGGCATAGAGTTTAATTACAGACTCCAGAAATGTAATTTCATTTTTGTAAATATCATATTCCTTTGAAATAAATGGGCACGCACTCCAATATTCATTAATAGTCCACATTTGATTGCACTTTCTTCATATCAATTTTGAAGCCGAAGACAGCTGTTGAGAATAGTCTGTGTTACTTGTTTATGTTGATGTTAATTTGACTTTCGTTACAGTACTGTAGGATTTATTGTTGTGCGAATATAACAGTGAAATGAAACCCATGTTTAAGTTCTGCAAATAACTTACAGTCACTTCCAGAACACCTCAACTTAGGTTCTAAATTTGAATTTGCGGTTTTACATGCACAGTTATTTGCTGATCCACTTTAGCATGCAAAATCACACACTGGCTAGGTTTGTGTATAGTTATTGTGGCAACAAGTAATGGGTCAAATTTTCAGCCTATTTAACTCACTAGCTATATCATCATCACCAAAACTATGCCATCTATGTATTTTGCTAGTTGGTGTAAATCAACCATGGTATATATCAAGAATTTATATTTATGAAAAGAATTTCTAGTTGAAATAGCATCCAGATATGTTTCCCTATCTGCATACATGTGCATTCATACCAAAATTCTTTGGTTAAATCCCATTTTGCAAAAGTCAGAATATGAATGTGTTTACTCTCATGAATATTCATTTGGAATATTCCTAGTTTTGTTTTGTTTTTATTGTTTGAGAGGGTGGTACTGCTAATGGACATCTTAACTCGGCTCATTTTTTTCTTATAGATAATTTATAATCCAAAAAAGTACAGAGAACAATAAGACCAGCATATTTCAGTTTTTCACAACCTATAATTTTCTTTTAATAATTTTTAAATAAAAGAAATAGTCTATTGCAGAAAAAGCTGATGTTTCCTTGTTGGCCTTCCATGTCTAACCCTCAAAAAAGGCCACCACTGTCATTAATGTGCTAGTTCCTTCAGGTCCATATTGTTATCCTTTTAATGACTTAAGTTACACTTCCATGAACAACAGGTAGTATCACTCGTCTGATTATGTAAACTCTATCATAGTGTTCACATCATCCTTTAATTGCTGTTTTTCCTCAGCAAGAGGAAAATTTCTTCAGAAATCTATCCATGTCAATCTTTCCGAAGGTTATTTCAATTTCTCTATAGTTTGAATTATTCCAGCCTATTAATCTCTTCTGCCACAGATGTACACTTAAGTTGTACATTTTGCATCAGTTTCCCAAATAATGTTGCCCTGAGTGTCCCTGTGTATCCTGGTATAACTACCCAAGATTTCTCTCTAAGAAATATACCTAGTAGTTTCTCGGTGGGTTGTGGGTTTTATGTATTAGCAGTGTTGCCACACATTGCCAAATTGTTCTTATTAAAGTTCTTAATTTATGTTTCCATCAGCAGTATATAAAAATTCCATCTCCTTAGGTCCTCACCAGCACTTGTTTTATTACACTTTATCTTTTTAATTTTTGCAGTCTCATGGGTGTGAAATCATTATTCTTATCTTTCAAAGTTAGGTAGTCCTCAAAATTTGTAAATTGGAGCATTTTTCCAAATATCCATTAACTATTTTCAGATTCCTTTTTTATATCCCTGTTCATATCTTTTGCCTGTTTTTTCTGAGTTGTCTTTTTCTTATTAAGTAATGAGCTGTTTATTTTAAATCTTAATCTTTCATCAGCCTTACCTATTGCAAAATATCTTCTCCCACTTTGGTAACTTTACGTAGGTTTCATCACACATAAGTCTTTAAATTTGGGGTTATTTGGTCAAATATTTAAATCATATTTGAGTCAATTTGTTTTTCTGTTTTATATGTTATCTGAAAGTTATCCATTATCTCCCTGGGCTGATTACAATATACCTCCATGTTTTCTTAAAATTGTGTCATTTTACACATAATGCTTTAATCTGTTTTTGAATTTGTGTGTATATAGTATAAAAAGTCTACCTAAATTTACCTTTTTCAAGCTGGGGTGCCAGGTATTCCAGTACCACTTAATAATTAGTCTGTGCTTTCTCTGCTACAATGTGACGTCCCCTCTGTTCTACGTGGAGTTGCTCAGTGAGCACAACATGTTCCACAGACCTAGTTGTCTGTTCCTGCTGCAGTGCCACACTCTTAATGACCATGGCTTTGTGGTACACCTGGACATAGGGAAGGACAAGTCCCCTTTCCTCTTTCTTTTACAAAATTAATTTTCCTTCTATATGATGATTTTCTCCTACTTGATTTTTAGAACTACCTTGTCTTATTCTGGAAGCAAAACCTGAAACATTCTTATTTCAATTGGTTAAATACATAGATTAATATAGAAACATTTATACATAGATTTTTAGTTTTTCCATCTATGAATTGGTGTATTTTAGGTTTTCTTTTTGTGTTCTTCAATATTTTCTTATCAGTACCCTATAGATTATATACCTTTTATGTAAGTAATCCCTTGTTATCTCATTGTCTTTGTTGCCATTCTGAATAATATATTATTTCCTAATTGTTGTTGGGCTATTAGAATTTAACTGGCTTTGCATAATGATTTTGTATCCAGCAATACTGATAAACTTTGGTTCTTATCAGTTTGTTTGTAGAAGCTCTTGAATTTTCTAGGTTGACTGCAAATATTTCTGTACGTAATGACATTTCAATTCCTTCTTTTCTTATTATTACACCTCCTGTGTCAGTTTTCTGTTTATTATGTTGGTTAGAACCTTTGGCTCAGTGTTGAGTAGTAGAAGTGATGTGGGCATCCTTGTCTGCAAATTGTGTTTACAATTGTGGTAACAAATTATCTTGATACACACACTCTCGTCTCTCTTCCTGTGAGATTAAAGTAGGCATTTTCAATATGGCTGGCCAAGGATAAGGTATGGATTGTAGTTGAGTAATGAAATAAAGTTATCATCCTGGTAAGAGGACTTGATCTTTAAAAATTTTTTACATCACCTTCTGAATCAACCCATCCACATTTGTTATCAGTCATCCAGGAGGTAATAACATTGAGAAGAACTTACTTTATGGGTCTCAGCTGTAAGTATTTTTGTTCCATTTGACAGTGTTGACTTCATGGGAAATCATTAGAAATATAAATTTAAATCTTTTGATTTTCTTCCAAAGTTCTCACTCCTAATTATTTTTGTTTTGCAATTTCTTTTTTATAGACTCCTATGAACCAAGCTTCAACCCGTTCCCACTGCATTTTCACTATTCATTTATCAAGCAAGGAGCCAGGCTCTGCAACTGTCCGGCACTCCAAGCTCCATTTGGTTGACCTGGCTGGTTCTGAGCGAGTGGCCAAGAGTGGAGTAGGGGGCCAGCTTCTGACAGAGGCCAAGTATATCAACTTGTCACTGCACTACTTAGAACAGGTAAGGCAGGCAGAGTGGGACGTCATCACAGTAACAACATTCCACCTACTTTCCATCTGGCATTCTAGTCTCTGTTTTGTTTCTTTTTCTAGTGGTTAAATATACATAATATACAATTTACAGTGTTTATGGATTTTAAGTGAACAGTTCAGTGACAAGTACTTTCACAATGTTATGCAATCATCACTGCCATCCATTTCTGGATCCATTTCATAATCCCAAGCAGAGACTCTGTGCCCATTAAACAGTAGCCGCCATCCCCTTCTATCCCTCGTAACCTCTGTTCTACTTTCTGTGTCTATTCGTTTGCCTATCCCAGGTGCCTCATATAAATGGAGTATTTCAATATTTGTCCTTTTATGTCTGGCTTATTTCACTTAGCATATTTTAGAAGTTCATCCATGTTGTAGCATGTGTTGGAATTTTATTCCTTTTCAAGATTGAAGAATAATGCAGTTTTGCATGTTCTCCTCACTTTGTTCATCCACTCATCCTTTGAAGGTGTCTTGGGTTGTTTCTACTTTTAACTATTATAAATAATGCTGTAGTGAACATTAGCATGTCTACTAGCATTTTGTATGTGTCACTTCATTTAAATCTTACAACCTGTGTTGTAGGTGTTAGATTTTAAAAATGCAAGTCCTCCCAAGGCCTTCCCGAAGTTACCTAGTTACTGGGTGGATGGGGATTTGAACTGAGATTTACTTGACTGCAAGGCCAGTGCCTTTTTCCACTTACTGTCTCATTGCCTTATTGTCTTTATTGCAAAGTTAGGTTATAAATAGCCTCCTGTTGCCTATGTTTTCTGGCTAATAGATTAGCAATGAGAATAGAACTTAGAGGTGGTCAATATTTTTTCAGCTTCTGGTGACTTCATCTAGTCAGTAATTTTGGCCTGTGGTGGTTCTCTTAGGCTCAATTCCCCTCCCTACCTCTAATCCAAGTTGACTACAATTCAACCCAGTAGGTGCTCTGATTTTAATTTTTGAATTTGATACTGAGGGAAAGCTTATCTAAATTTGGCTAAACACATCTTCCAGGAAAAAAAAAATCTTTATCTCTAACATGAGTGGATTGGATTAGATGATTTCTTAAGTTCTTTTCAGCTTTGTGAGTATAAGCTCTGTGAATTGAATGTTAAAGATGGCAACTGTTTTCAGATTATAGAAAAGAAACATGATCAAAAACTGGAATGGAGGGTACAGAGGATATTGATGAGGCGGAAGGACTTGCTAATGGATGTTTAGGCTAAAAGATTTGATAAAGAAAAAAAAGAACAAAACTTTTTTTAACTGCCTAATGAACCCATTTGAGACTGATGTTGTCCTGATGCTAAATGTTTTATAATTATCATTTCTGCAAAGGCTGGTTGAGAGAAACCTGAGGGAGACTATCTGAACAGGATGCACATGGGTAGGTTCTGACCAAATGAATCCTAGTAATTCAGTACCCAGAGATTCAGGTCTGCATGGCATTCAGATCATTTTAGAATTTTGACAAGAGTCAGCAGTCCTGAGCTCTTTCTTACTAAATATTCCACACTACTTATGCTTAACAGAGCTTTTTACTTAATAGGACACTTACAGAACAATGATATGAAAACATAATGAACTGTATTCAAAGTACTTTATTTCAAAGAAATGTATCTACTTATTTCAGATGGTAGCATTGTCTGTTTTAATTCCCATTATGTCCATCTGTTCATATAAAATAAAATTCATCAGTTGAATCAGTTTCTACCAATTGTAATCACTTGAGAGAAATGTCTGCCTCTTTTTTTCCTTTGTTCTACACAACCTTTGCAAGCTGCCTGTCACTAAAATTGTTCCTCTCCTCACATTTCTTCTCTTCAAAATCCTTGTAATCTCAGCCTCATGTGAATCGTCTTGAAGGCTATGTGACATTTGATTTTCTATATCAATAATTTATCTATCTAACAAATGTGTGTAAGGACCTGTAATGTGCTAGGCACTGGAGCATAGTGGTGAAGAAAATAAGAGCTCTGCCCGCAGATCTCATGGTTTGATGGTAGAGGGACAGGCTTAAAGCAAGCAAGCTTAAAGCAAGCAAGCATGAAGTCTGTGACTATGATCCGGGTGAGAGCTGTAAAGAGAAAGGAAAAGGAGTGAGCAGAGCTCGTAATGGGGACCTGACTCAGACCGAGGAGGTGAGAGTTAAGAATGCTTCCCTGGTGTCCTGCCACTAAGCAGAGGCTCGAAGGATGAGGAGGAGAGAGTCAAGGGCGGGGTAGAGCAGGTCAGGCAGCGGGAACTGGAGCCTCTCAGCTCCTTTCTCCAGCCCCTGGGGCATCCGTTCACTCTGGGTCCCAATTTCACCCACATGTCATTGACTGTGGCTCTTGTGTATAAGTTATCTGTTTCACTGTCACCTGCCTCTCCTCAGCTGTTAACTCTGCCCTCATATCCAAGTGTCTTCGTGGGAAACAAAGAGGCTCAAGATAAGGTCATGGAATGAGGAGAAAAAAAACAGCACGAGAGGAAAAGAAAACATCAATATGTGCAACTGCAATGTGTGTAAAAATAGATATGGGGATTGAGTGTGTGTAAGAGGAGCTGCTGGAGAGCAAGTGGATGGGTAGCAGAGGAATTTTGGAATTCCACTTAGAGATACTGAGAAACAGGGAGTACGTAATAGGAAGAGTAATGAAAAGAGTCAGGAGATAATGAAGTAACATAATTCAAGGACTTTTATCATCAAATTCTCTTAATATAGTACTTTATTATGTGACTACAGAGGCTGGAAGTATTACACAATTTCGTGTAACCAGTTTCATTCATTCATTCAATCACTGGATTGTGATTGAGTGGCCACTGAGTGCTGTGAGTTACGTTAGGCAATGGGGAAAGAGGCTGTGCTACCATGTCACCAGCAAAACAGCAAACTGTACAAAACACAGGAAGAGAAAACTCTAATGGAAATCCTTTTTAGTGTTGGTAATTATATCTTCTCTTTCTCAGTCTCAATGTAAAAGAGATGAACTAGGAAATAATTTGCTAACCTGTCTTGTATTCATTAGCCCACAGGATATAGAAATTTTATGCAGGATGGTAATTGCCTTCCTGGACACATCTGTAAGGCTTCACACCTGCTGGGAGGGTCCCCCCTGTCTGAATCCAAGGCACCTTATTTAGGCTCATAAGTAAATAACCTTCTATTTACCAGAGCATCATTGGTTTTGGAGTTCTCTTGTGTATGTAGCACTTTTTCCAAAAATTTTCCTCAAAAACATTTTCAGCCACAATAGCAGGGTATGCCTTAGCCCTGGGAATTGAGTTTGTGTGAGGAAAAGCACAGGAGGCTTGCGTGCTTGTGTGAACTGTAAACCTCACCAAGTGCCCCTGGTGTAACCCGTGGCCTCTATCAGCCCAAACATCAAGTGAGAAACCACCAGGAATGGAGAATGTTTGCTCTCCACCTCTTCAGAAGTCAGAATCTGGCTGCCTTCAGCCAGTTATGCAATAGAAGTGGACTTTTTCAGTTTCATTTCCCATTTGGCTCCTGATGAATATGTTGTGTTCAGGAGAAAAATTGATGGTGCCAGTGGTAGTCAGATCAGTCTGAATCTTTGTCAGTTTTCAGAGAATAATTTTCCATGCCCTACTGAGCTCTTTAAAGAAAACCACTTTAATGCATTAAATAGTAAGCTAGTAATTATAATAGTAATTATTGATTCCAGGCCCAGTTTCTAGGTCCTTGGAAATGTTGTTAAGTATAATGTGAGTTTCCACTCTTTATCACCTTAAGAATGCTTTCAGGAACATTTGTCATTGTGTTTATACAAGAAACCCAAAATGGAAGTAAATAGTATTTTTTTAAGAAATCATACAGCCAGGCTGTATGACTATACCCTATCCCTGTGCTTTTCAGAAGATTATTGAGTTTCTGCACCCTCAGTAACTACAAAGAATCATCTTCCTCTGCCTTTTTCCTGAATGCCTGCCATTTCCATGTCACTCTGCTGATCTGTGTCTGCTCTAGTGGTCTGAGCTCTTTATGGTTCTCCTAAAGCTCCTTGGGAGCTAAAGTACCTGCCCAGACTCCTCTTCTAAAGAAATGGTCCAGGGCTGGGCTTACTTGGCTAAACATAGTCTCCAAAAGGATCATAAGGAACATTTCCTGAAGACTCTTCCACCACACTGTTTTTATGTTTTACCAAGAACTATTTCAAAATTTATCTCCATTGATCTTTAAAACATTTCTCCAAAATAGGCAGGTATTCTGATTCCACTTTTACAGATGAAGAAACCGAAGCTAATAAGTTTTAGAGATTTTCCTAAGATCACTCTAGTGGGAAAGCTTGATTCTGATTCTAAGTCCTGGGTCCTTCCTTTAATCTTACATTGCATTTATTTCCTCCATGTATTAATACCATAATCTAATCCATTATCTCCTTTTGATTTTTAATTCTTCTTTTTAAAAATTTTGGAATCCTTTTTAGAGAGGACAATGAAATTGCTACCACAATGTCCATCCCAGGGTAAAGCAGCAAGAACCCATCCCAACTCTATGGGTAGGTCCTGACATGCCTAAGCAAATTGGAGTCTTTCTCTTGGCTATACTGATTGATTCAAGGGGGCCCAGGACCCAAGCTGATCCTTAGAGAAGATTAGGACTTTTGTTTATTGATTAGGGAAACAATATTCTTTCTCACCTAAGTTATGAGAAAGGAAGTATATAATGTCAGGGCACTTGGAAGTCATCCTGTGGCTATGAGGAGGAGCTAACTTCTACCACATGAAAGACAGAACAAAAGTATGGGCAAAACCACATCCTTGTTGGTAGCACTAACCTTCGGAGTCATTTCTAACCTGAAGCCACTCCTGTTCAATTACATGAGCCAATAAATTTCCCTCATGATTGAAGCCAGTTTAAATTACATTTTCTGTTACTTACAACCAAAAGTGAGTTCAATAACACATGATTTAATATCAACAGGAAGTTTGTTAAGAATATTCTTCTTGGGGCTGGGATTGTGGCTCAGTGGTAGAGTGCTTGCCTTGCATGTGTGGGGAACTGGGTTCGATCCTCAGCACCATATATGAATAAATGAATAAATAAAGGTCCGTCAACAACTAAAAAAATATTAAAAAAAAGAACATTCTTCTTTATGCAAAGTTGTCAATAAAGGCATTGAATAGAAAAGATGTTAGTATTGTTACATAGAGCAGTAAAAAACAAAGTTGTTATTTGTTTTCTAAAAGAACTTCAAAGTACTCAGAGAACTAGTAGATGCTTAACTGATGATTCATAAATAATAATGCTGCTCTCCCTGCACATCAGTCAGGCCAACCCCTGTTTGGTCTGGTATTTGGTACTTGGGCCTTCCTTACCTGTTTCAGGTATTTAACTTGTCCTTTCAATTCTTAGGGCCTGAACTCTTGCTCAGTGTCCCTTGCCACTCATATCAAGGTTGTCATGTTCTCCACCTTCTTTCCTCGTACACTGAAATAGATCACCCAAATCTCATTCCTTATTAAGGACCCTCACACTACCTTTCCAAGTGAAACTAGTTCATCTATTCATTGATTCAGTCCTTCACTTAACAAAAATGTGTTCAGTACATATTGTATTCATCAGAATTCTTAGTTGCAAACTGGAAAGTCCATGCTAGCTATTTTAAGCAGCCTAGAGTTTACTAAACATAAAGAATCTCAATAAAAGTCAGAAATCCAGGCTTGGATACCACCCAGCTGGAAGCAGAGCAACCAGAAGACACACCTAACCCACCCCACTGAATTGTTCTGCAAAACACCACTGTTATCCCACCTGGCACTTAGGACATTGAGTGCAGGGTTTCAGAAACTTTGCCAAAGCTGCTTCAGAAGAATCTGATGGCTACCACCTCACTCTCCCACAAATCTGATTCTCCTCCATATGGTCACTGCCTCTCATCTCTATATCCCACACAGGGTATCTGCTTGCTGGGGCTACATTTTATGCAAAATATGAGTTGCGAGACAGACTAAGATGTGTAGTTTTATAGGAAGTCAAAGTAGAATGGGGGCGTCATTAGTGCTGAGGGAGATGACTTCGTCTCTGCCACATGTACTAAGTACTAGACATGGTTTTAGGCAGTGGAAATAGAATAGTAACCAAGAGGCATGGCATCTCTGACTTGGAAGAGTAGAACATCTAGTGGGGAAGCAGATAGCAAACAAGTAAATAATCATAATTTTAAATAGTGGTAAGTACTAGAAGAAAAATATAATAGATTAACAGGCTGGATAAAGCTGTGTAATATTTGATAGGATATCCAGGAAAAGACCTTTAAGGACACAAAATTTGAATGAATATTTGAGAAGAAACATAAAGCTGTGTGAAAATTTGGGACAGGAGCATTCTGGGTAAAAGGAACAGCAAGTTCAATGGCTCTGATGCAGGGATAGGCTTGGCATGTTGGACCAGCAGTGAGAAGGCCAGTGCAGGCAAGGGGAACATGGCAGGAGATGAAGTCAGATAGGTCAAAGGGTACCAGATTACACAGGAGTTGGGTTGTCACACTAAAAGTATCAGGAAGCTACTAGAAGATTGTAAGCAGGGGAGAGACTTGGTATAACATTTTATAAAGACTGATCTGGTTGGTATGTGGAGAATAGACCATGGAAGGACAAAGGTAGAAGCAGAAAGATGACTCAAAGCATTATGTAGTTGTCCAAGCTAGGAATCATGGAAGCGTGAATTGGAGTGGTCCATTCAAAAATGGATAAGTTTTATTGGAAAACCTAATAGAAATTGCTAAGTTTTACTGGAAAACCTAATAGAAATTGCTGATGGATTGGATGTTGAAGGTGAGGGAAAATAAAAGATGATGGCTAGGGTTTTGGCCTGAGCCACTGGGAAATGATAATGCCATTAATAATAATGTATAGACCTGAGAAAGAATCAGACTTGAGGGCATAGAGGAGAGAAAATCAAGGATAGAAATCCAGGTGGAGATGTAGAGTTACTAAGAGATGGTAGCTCAGGAAAAGAGTTTGAACTTGATGGTATATATTGGCAAGACATCAAAATAGAGATTCATTTAAAAGCCAGGAGATAGGAAGGGATTACCTGGGAAAGAGTGTAAATAAGAAAGAAAAGAGGATCAAGAACAAAGGTCTGGAGCTCCTCACTACTTATTAATTCAGAAGAAGGAAAGGAAGCATTCATTAACTAGTTTTTGAGGAGAGCTAAAATCAAGAAACATGGAATCCCTATTACCAAGTGAATGAGGTGTTTCCCAAAGGAAACAAGGGGTGCCTGCGTAGAATGCTTCACCCAGCTCACCAGGCTGGCAAGAACAATGAGGTTGCTGATGACTTTGGCAAGAATCCTCTCAGTCTAGTGCAGTAGTGGGCATCCAGAATGGGCAGCATTCAAATGAAAGAGGGCAGAAGAGGGGGTGCATGGAGGAGCAAAGTCGACTAGGGCAGAAGAAGGAGAGAATGGAGGCTGACCTGAGGAGCAGAACCATAATGGGAAAAACCAGAGTGTTCTTCAGGGACAGGAGTGGAGGAGTCTAGGGACAGATGCACCAGCATCCCAGTCAGCTTACATCTGGTAGAAGGGTGGCCATCAGCTCAATCTGAGGCTGGAGAGAAGAGAAAAGGAGGAATAAAGGTTCATAGAAGGAGGAGAAAGTATGAAGGCCTCCTTTCTGAAGGTAGAAAAGTGATCCAGGACTGCTGGGTTGTAGTAACATCTGGGCTGATGAATTTAAAATGAAACTAGTGGGATATATTTTCTCTTAAAACAGCTTTCAAAAAAACACTCTTGACATCTTGTTTTGTAAACCAAAGGAGTTAAAAGGTTGTGATGATGGGAACTGCACAGCTGGACAGAGGGAGGGCTAGAAGAGCAGGTGCTGGTATTTTTAGGAGCCAGGATCTTATGATGCCCCTGAATTGACATTCTGCGGGTAGATAATTCCAGCTGCTTTCCAGTGGACATCCTAGCATTGGATGATCTTCCCAGGGTGACCCTGAGCCCCTGGTGCTTCTCTTCTGGGACAGCACCAGCATCCCATCATCCATCTGGCACCCATCCATCTAGTGCCTTCCTATTAAGTACCTAAGGAACTCATGAGGAGTAAGAAAAGCAGGCCTGAGTTGACCAAGGTCAGCTGCCTCTTGTGTTCATGGTGATGGCAAACATGTACACAGCACTTGCTATGCGCCAGTCACTGCTCAAGGTCATGTACACATTTTACTGCTTTTAATCGTCCTACTGCTTACAAAGTAGGTACTATATTTATCCCTGGTTGCACGTGTGAAGAGACTGAGGCAGAGATGTTGAGTGGCATCTTCTAGTAAGGCTAGGACTTTCCCCTGGACAACTTGCATCAGAATCTGGGATCTCAAACTCTTACGCAACTTCTCATAGTTCTTTTTTGGGGGGCAGGGGGGTTATTGGGGATTGAACTCAGGGGCACTCGACCACTGAGCCACATCCCTGGTCCTATTTTGTGTTTTATTTGGAGACAGGGTCTTACTGAGTTGCTTAGCACCTCGTCATTGCTGAGGCTGGCTTTGAACTCACGATTCTCCTCTCTCAGCCTCCCATAGTGCTGGGATTACAGGCGTGCGCCACTGCACCCAGCTTCATAGTTCTTTTTTACTGTTCTGCTTCTACCTTGGAAATGGGGCATACAGCTCAATTTGTTTGTGTTTTTGTTTTGATGTGGTACTGACAATCACACCCAGGGGCTTGTACATGCTGAGCAAACACTCCCACTAACTACATCTCTAGCCCTACAGCTCAATTTTGGTGGGATCAAAGTCATCAGTTATGATTAACTATTAGGCTTTTATACAGATTTTCCAACAGCTGGAAACAGAATAAGAGTGTCTCTAATTATATGCAAGTTATTTCATCTGTCCAAAACTTACAGGGTTTACAATGCTAGGTTCATGCTACGTTTACTTGATTACATCGTCACCATTCTTGTACTGAATATTCTTGCTAAGATATTGATCCCATGCTCAACTTAGGGATGTCACCCTGCATTCAGTCATTATTTCTTTTTGTATTTTTATTGCTGCTAAAGCTCCACTGTTTGTCACTTGGATCTTTCCTGTCAAGGTGATGCTATTTTTTTTTTTAAACTTTATCACAGGTCATCATTGCCCTTTCAGAAAAAAACCGTTCGCACATTCCTTACAGGAACTCCATGATGACCAGTGTCCTGAGAGACAGCTTGGGAGGGAACTGCATGACAACTATGATTGCAACGCTCTCTCTAGAGAAAAGGAATATCGATGTATGTTGGTTTTTCTTTCTGGGAATCTTAACCTGGGTTTCAATTACTGCTTTGTGAGATCAAGTTGAGGGTCCTGAGTGGGTTCCCAGCTTTTCAGCCGGGTTGAGATAGGCCTTCAGGGGTGGATAGAGAAATGAGAAACCAGAGACTCATTTTTGCTTCTCTTCTCAGAAGAAGCTTCTCCTGCTCAGTTTTGCTGCTAACAACTAGGATCTGGGTACCTTGGAGATATCCCTGAGATCTCTCCCTAGATGTGTCCCAGAGTGCAACTCGCAGGCAGCTTTGACGGTGCCTGGCTGTTGAACAACTCTCCTGGACTGCTTTAGAGCCAGCTGAAGTCTCAGGCATTGCAATTGAATGTTTGAGGTCCAGATCCTCCCCAAGAGAGGAAAACAGCAGCAGAGCGCTTCCCAGAGCACGCCAAGCCTTTGATGGTGAGGTGCCATGAAAGGCCTCACTTCTCGGTCTGTTACAAATATTTACTTAGTAGTCTCTCATGTTTGTGGTTGTGGTACCTGCTGTGATTATGACTTATATATATGGTTCTGGTTTAACAGATCAATAGTTAAAAACACATGCCGTTGCCATTTGGGACTTTAGGATCTCCCATATTTTGGGCATTGGTCATTTTATTAAGGCAAATGGAGAAAATAATGTTCCAGAGCCAAGTGCCCTAATTTAGAGGCCTCATTCTTCATTGTGGTTTTTTTTATATACATCACTCTTTAGGTATGCATCTTTTTTCTATGACTAAAAATTAAGTTTTGTCTAAAAAGAAATTTCTCTCTGTGCTATAATACCAACTTTAAGAAGTTGTTTTGCTTTGTAGGAATCTATATCTACCTGCAGATTTGCACAACGAGTGGCACTCATAAAGAATGAAGCTGTTCTTAATGAAGAAATTGATCCCAGATCTGTAAGCAACTTATAACTGTTTATATCTGTATCTATATATATGTATCAAAGACTAGCTAAAACTCAGGCTGGAGCATTTACTCTGTACTAGACAGTGTTCTAAGTAATGCATTAACTGATTAAATTCTCAGAACAAACTGATGAGTAAATGCTGACTCTGTCTCTGCAGATAACAAAATTGAGGCATAATGATGTTAAATAACTTGCTCAGAATCAGAGTGCTGATAAGTCTCGGCAATTTAGAGAGACCCTGTCTCAAAATAAAAAATAAAAAGGGCTGAGGATATACTCAGTGATAAAGCACCCAAGTTCAATCCTCAGTACCAAGAAACAAACAAAAGCAACAACAAAAATAAGTAACAGAGCCAGGATTCAAACCTAGACAGTCTGGCCCAAGAATCTGTGCTCCTACCTCCAGCTCCCCACCACTTTGCCAGAGTTGTGCACTAAGTCCTAAAAATACAGGCATCCTATTACAAAACATCAATTCAGCTTTCTAGAGACAAGAATAAACCATCTTTTATAAATGCTTGTAAAGAAAGAGAAATCCTAATGGTTAATACATGGGAAAGATATTTTGAATCACTGTCCCGTATTCCAGAGATTTTCAAAAATTATCAGTCTGACCCATGGAAAAATGAGCAAGTTTCTTATTTGATAATAATAAATCCTGCCTTATCAAAACACTTTTTCTAAGGGAAGAAAAAACCTCAAGTTACATGAATGCAGATATTTTCTCTTTTCTTTTTGTTAGTTTTCTATAAAGGAAATACAGTACCAAATCAGTTCCTGCCAACATTGAAAGTGTGGAAATGAAATATCTCAGTTTTGTCAAATTCCATAATTAAGACTAATTTATTAGCTGGGCGCGGTTGTGCACGCCTGTAATCCCAGGGGCTTGGGAGGCTGAGGTAGGAGGATCACAAGTTCAAAGCCAGCCTGATTAACACCAAGGTGCTAAGCAACTCAGTGAGACCTGTCTCCAAATAAAATACAAAAGGGCTGGGAATGTGGCTCAGTGGTTGAGTGCCCCTGAGTTCAATCCCTGATACCACCCCCCCAAAAAGATTGATTTATTAGGGCTAGCGCAAGATGTGGCTCAGTGGTCCAGTGCATGTGTAGGCTGTGTGAAGCCCTGAGTTTGATCCCTAGCACTGCAAAAAAAAAAAAAGTTGTATAATATTTTTCAAATCACTCCATTTTTCTTATTTCTCCAGAAAATAAGTTGATGTAGGTTTTGTAATAGGCATTATTAAAGAATGTGAAATCTTGCCAACAGTGCTTCAAATTCAGTTTTCCATATTAATTACTTCCTCCTGGTTATTTACTCCTTCTTCCCTGAAATCATTATACTGAAGAATATAGAAGAAGGAGGAAAAAGGAACAATGGGGGTATCTGTTTTACCCTACTTGCCTCTGGGAGCATCAAGCTTCCCTGATGGAATTCTTTTCTGGAGAAACCAATGGATGAGACAGGATCTATTTCCAGGACAGGCCCTGGTCAGGCACCAGCATCAAGAAGAGCCCTCCATCTCAAAGAGGAGATGGAGTGCAAAAGCCTGAGTCAAGTGAAATCGCACTTCCAGGGTGACTTCCCACTGTCCCTACCTTACAGCTGCCCTGTAACATTACTGTTCAGAACAAGAAAGACAGTAATGGCATTACTGGCCTGAAGACAAAAATTAATTCATAATTTAATAAAAATAAACATATTAGACATTGGAGGGGGTTTTCCTTTGAATTTGTCTAGAGAGACGTTTCCTTGATGTGACATGAAGAATTTGAAGAAAGCAAACATTATTATGTGTTTGATGTCGATCTGTGAGAGATTTAAAGAAAACAGAGATGAGGAGTGAAAAGCTAATAGCTGATAATTGAACAAATTGCTGAGGTCTTCCTAATACAGAATAATCTGGTAATTAACAAGTGTTGTTTCCTCGTTTCTATGATAATTTCTCCTAAACACTGACATTGCTATTTACTATTTTATGTACAGAGTTTATCTGAAAGTAAGTGACAATTGGAAATTTGTCCTAAAAACCACCCAAGACACAACTGGGGTGGAATTTCTTATGCCTTACTCCCAAATTGTAATGGCAAATGTGGAGCCAGTCCTATAAGATGGGGATGATCAAGGATCTGCCCTACTTTCTTAAGTGTTGGTACTTCAGAGAGAGAGAGTGATACAAGAACTGTGAACCAGGCCAGAGTCTGGTGATACTTAGAAGATACTGGCTTGGGCCAGTATCTTCTAAGGATGGCTTTAATTTCAGAGTTCCTGCAAAAATCTGATGGGAGGTATAACTGTGGTCATCTCAAACCATAAAAATGTGGCTTAGTTTTGATATATCTGTTCCATAAGACAGGGAAATAATGTAGTTTTAGATTTGACTTGAAAGTCTTAATAGAAGCAAAATATATTACACCATTGTTAATTTCTTAGAGGAGGGTTCAAATGACTCAGTTCTTGTCTAAAGATTCTTGTTCTTCATAGCTTGATGATTGTTAGAATTTTTTTTAAAAAAGCAAACAAAAAACTTCACACTATCCTATATGCATTTAAATAAAATTCTAGGAACACTGTCATGTTTAAAATACTCAGTATCATACTCTTTGGGACTTCTCTTCCTATTGATGTGGTCCAGATCACTTAAAACTCACCTAAATAAAATTTTACAAGCACTTTTGAAATATATATCTGAGGCTGAAAGTAAGTAAAGGAATTTGCCAGAGCCTAGAAAAGAGCTGAGGCTACACTTGTGCTGGAGTGGGTAAAAAGAGTTATAACAAAGGGATAGAAGTAAGTCCTGGAACTTTGCAAGGTGGGTACTGAAACTAAGACATCTTCTTAACTCCCTATCATAAAGCCAGTGAAAGGGTGAACCAGAAAAAGGAAAAAAAATCTATCTAATGGCATAGGGAGACATTAACACAGCTTGTCTGCCTTAGCCTGAACTCTATCTAGCCTGAACTCTAGGTAGAACAAAAAGTACTTTGTATGAGAAATTAAAACCTTTGGCACTACCTCACATGGTTTTGAAGTTCAAATTCAAACAACCCCCTTAGTCTGGCAACCAGCAAGGAAAGTTATGGAATTAGCAAAGGTACCAAAAGGAAAGGAAGGAAGGAAGGAAGGAAGAAATACAAACTAGATTTTTTTTCTTTCTCTTCTTCCTCTTTCTTTCCTTCTCATTCTTTCTTTTTTGTTCTTTTCTCTTTTTATTCTTTTGCTCTTTTCTTTTCTCCCTCTCTCTCCTCCCTGCCCCACCCCTCCCCCTCTTCTTTCTTTTTTGTGGTGAGTAATACCAAATAGTCAAAGAAGTGTTAAAGCTGGATTGGAGCAACTAATTTTTGTTTTAGGAAGTTTGCATTATCATCATTACAGCCATTAATGTGGTATGTGATATCATGACTTAGTGGGTTTATTTCAAGAATTTAGGTATGTTATCACTAGAAAATATATCAATGTTTGGTAAGAGAAAAAAATGGGAAAAATAAAAAACAAAATCATAGTGGGAATTCATTTAGGGAGGCAATACAGAGGTGAGAGGTTTTAAGAGATCTGTAGTTCTGTTTCTCAAATATTGGGGACAAGGGTGTTAACTTCAGCTAAGTAGTGGGTACAATGGATTATTTAATGCCTTCTCAGTATTCTGAAGTAGTTCATCTAAAAGACAAATTACATGAATGTCAGTGATTCATAACATGCACAATTTAAAAGAAAAAAATTACATGATTTCATCACTAGTTGCAGATAAAGTATTTGATAACATTAAGCATTCATCCACACATTGAAAGACTCATTAAGTTTTAAGTGAGCATTGTAAACTGATAAAGTATATAAATCAAAACAGTAAGCATCACTTTAAAAGTGAAATGTTAAATAACACAAGACTGTTTTAAGAATTGTACATGAAAGTCCTAACTAAGACAGTGAGACAATAAAAATAATAAAATGCATGAGAATTAGAAAAGAAAATAACATCTGTCCTTACTTGCCGATGATTTTATTGCTTATATAGAACATTCAAGAATATTTAATGATAAACAGAACCAAAATATGTTTGGAAAATTATTTGGTATGTAATCCAAAAATGAATTGCAGTTTTGTATAACAGAAGCCAACAGTTAGAAAATATAATTTTCCAAAATTCCATTTACAATATCAATAAAAACTTTTAAATTCTTGGTACATATAAGATACTTATAAAAAATTATAAATTATTATTGACATGAAGAGGTTTACTATGTTCATGGATGGGATGATTCAATGTAATTTCAGTTAAAATTTGAGGAAGGCCTTCAATAGAATTTGATGATCTGTTTTCAAAATTTATATGGAAGACTAAATGGCCAAGAATAGCCAACTCTATTTTGGAAAAGAAAAATATAGAAGGGGATTGTCTTATCTAGATGCAAAAATTTCTTAAGATATAATAATTAAAAGTGTAGCATTACCATGCATATAGGCAAATGTTTTAAATCCTAGCCCAGAAACAGACACATTTACATGTAGAAACATGTTATATAGCATAATTATATTAGCAGATTTTATAAGGTTATTCATATAAAAAATTGAAATTTGATCCCTATGTTATGCCTTATACAAAATAAGAGCCACCTAAATGTGAAAAGTAAAGCTTTAATGCTTTTTAAATATCATAAAAAAAATATTTCTGTGGTTTGTGGTAAGACAGATTTTCTTTAAGAAAATACAAAAGTACAACTTAAAAAAGAATTTGCTCATTTGATTATATTAAAATTCAAAACTTCCATTTGACAAAATAACACCATGAAGTGAAAAACATGATATAGACTGGGAGAAAATAGGTGAATCATGTAAAACTAGCAAAGGATTCACCTCCAGAATATATGAAGAAAGTTGCAAATTAATAAGGAAAAGAAAAACAAATCAATTGAAACCTTGGCAAGAATGTGAATAAATATTCTTAGAAGGAGAAACCCAAACAATCAATATACATATGCAAAGATGATCAGTTTCACTAATATTATGAAAATACAGATTAGAACTAAAATGAGATATCGTTTCACACCTACCTGATGATAAAATTAAAGTACCTGTCCATATTACTTAGTAACAAAAATGTGGGGAAACAGGAGCATGCAGACACATAGCTGATGGCCATGTAAGTTCATACCATGACTCTCAAGTGCAATTTAAGTATAATAAAAACAAGATACACATACTCTACTACCAGGAAATTCTAGTTATGGCATATACTATGGAGAAACTTTCACATATGTGACCAAGGAGTGTTCTAATGTTCACAACAACATCATCATAGCAAAAGTAAAAATCCTAAATGTCCATCACCAAAATAAACAAATAGTGATACATTCTTTTATCAAAGTACTATATATTCTATGAAAATTAATGAACTAGAGCCACATGAAGCAATATAAATAAGCTCAAAAACATAAGGAAAAAAGTCACAATTACATACAGGAATATGGCATTACATAGTTTAAAGCATGCAAAATGATACCATATATTATTTACAGGTACATTTATACATATGGGACAAATTATGAAAATATACAAGGAAATGATATCCCCTAAATGTGTTATAGTGATCATCCCAGGGAGGACAGAAGAGAAATAGAAATAGCAAGTTCCAATTACATCATTAATGTTTTATTTATTAAAAATGAATTCTAAGTCAGATGTGGTGGTACACACCTGTAATCCCAGCTATGCAGGAGACTGAGGCAGGAGGATCACAGGTTTGAAGCCAGCCTGAGCAACTTAGTGAGACCCCGTATCTGAGAAAAAATAAAGCGAACTGAGGATGTAGGTAGCTCAGTGTTAAGGTGCTTCTGGCTTCAATTCCCATTATCAAATAATAATGATAATAATGTTATTATTATTGTACAGCTATTTGATACAATATTAAGATTTACAACTATTGAAATTGTTGTGGGAAGGAGAGATTCTGTGGTCCTAATTAGAATAAGATATATTCCATGCTTATATAATTATATCAAAATGGATTCAACTGTCTTGTAAAACTAAAAAAGAACTGATAAAATAAACAAAGATAAATAAATCAAAAGATATAACAAAACTGGTTGGTAGGTACAGAGGTGCTTTTTAGATCATTCTCTAACCATTTTTTTATCCATACAATAGTTCATAAATCTGAAAGATGTATGCTGCCTGCCACCAGGTCACCTTAATGAGAAATTGACATTTACCCTCCCACGTTGCCTTTCATAGATGATTATACGCCTTCAAAAGGAAATCCAGGAACTGAAGGATGAACTGGCCCTTGTCACTGGGGAGCAGAGGACAGAGGCACTCACAGAAGCCGAATTCCTTCAGTAAGCCTGCAGACTCTTTTCTTTTTCTCCAACAGTGAGTGTTTGTGTTAACTTCCTTGTTGGCCTTGACATTACAAAATCACCTCAGAGCATGACGGTCTCCTGGGACAGTCTGAGATTGCATTTAGGCGCCAGTTAAGAGTGGCAGCTTTCCATGAAAAGCTGCATGAGGCTGCCAGGGTTTTTGCCGCCTCGGCTTTGAGCAAGTAAAGAACGGGGCACGGAGAGGAGGGGAATATCTTTCTCATGCCAGCTGCAGAAAAGGGGCTGTGTAATAGTCATGCAATTTTAAAACCCACACCCCAAACACTAAAGCTGTGGATCTCAGATCTGAAAGAAATTCAAGAAACATCCTTTGTATTACACTGCATCTTGCTGCAAGCACCAGTTTATCCCATGCCAAAGTAAGCTTTCTCCTTTAATAAATAGATGGCCCATATATTATAGTTCAAACACTCGAACTGGGAATGAAAGCAGGTATTCAGGTTTATGCAAGCATGGCATCTTTCAGAACCTTTAGATTTGTGGCCATATGGCGTGTCGGTGGCAGGCTGGGGCTCTTATTCTCTCTCTGATCATGAGCCACAGTGGTGGGCTCTCTTGTTGTTTTCTGTGCTGTTTATTAAGCATTTATGCAGTGATAATAATGGACCAGGCTTAGAGCAGTGACATTCTCTATTTCCAAATAAGAAATAGAGCCACACAAGATTGTTTGTAAAGATAAACTGCCATTTCACCTAACTTTACCTCAACAGAGAAATGGTAAATAAAAAGACCATACCTGTAATACTACCTACTCAGTAGACTGAAGCAGGAAGATCACAAGTTGCCAGGTTGGGGAACTTAGCAAGACTCTGTTTCAAAGTAAAAAATAAAGAAGAACTTGGGATATAGATCATGCTAGAGGACTTGCCTAGCAGGTACCAGGCCTTGCATTCAATCCCCAGTACTGGGGGTAGGGAAAGAATGCAGTTTTTCTCCTTAAACTGCTCTACAGCTGCCCACGAGGTATGGCTAAAACTTGAAAAGCATTCAGCAAGCTTCTGTCTTCCAGGAGAGTGTCTCCAAATTCTAGAACACTGTGAACACTAGGTTTAATCATAGAATAGGCCCCTGCAAAACTGCTTTTTGGCAGATTTGCAATTAAAGTTCAATGTATTGCCGAAAATCACAAGAATTTCATATCACTCCTTGAAGTAGCTTAGGATATCCTTTATAGAAGATTCTTTTTTGTTGTTGGTTCTTTTTAGTTATACATGACAGTAGAATCCATTTTGATATAATTATATAAACATGAAATATATCTTATTCTAATTGAGACCCCAGTCTTGTCGATGTACACAATGGTGAGATTCACTATGGTGTACTCATATATGTACATAAGAAAGTTATGTCAGATTCATCCACTGTCTTTCCTATTCCTATCCCCCTTTCCTTTTCTTCATTCCCCTTTGTCTAATCCAATGAACTTCTATTCCTGTCCCTCTCATATTGTGGGCTGGCTTCTGCATATGAGAGAAAACATTTGACCGTTGGTTGTTTGGGATTGGCTTATTTCACTTAGCATGATACTCTGCAGTTCCATCCATTTACCGGCAAATGTCATAAAGTCATTCTTCTTTATGGCTGAGTAATATTCCATGGTGTATATATATCACATTTTCTCTATTCATTCATCTGTTGAAGGGTACCTAAGTTGACACCATAGCTTAGCTATTGTGAATTGTGCTGCTATCAACATCAATATGGCTTTGTCACTATAGTATACTGATTTGAAGTACTTTGAACATATACCAAGGAGTGGGATAATTGGGTCAAATGATGGTTCCATTCCAAGTTTTCTGAGGAATCTCCATACTACTTTCCAGAATGGTTGCACCATTTGCAGTCTAACCAGTAATGTACAAGTGTACCCTTTTCCCTACATCCTTGCCAACATTTATTGTTACTTGTATGCTTGATAATTGCCACTATGACTGGAGTGAGGTGTAATCTCAGTGTGGTTTTAATTTGCATTTCTCTAATTGTTAGAGGTGTTGAAGATTTTTTCATATATTTGTTGACCGATTGTATTTCTTCTTTCGAGAAATGTCTGTTCAGTTCCTTTGCCCATTTAGTGAATGAGTTTTTGGGGGGTTTTTTGTTGTTAAGCTTTTTAAATTCTTTGTATATCCTGGAAATTAACCCTATCTGAGGTATAGGTGGCAAAGATTTTCTCCCATTCTGTAGGCTGTCTTTTCATATTCTTAATCAAGAATTCCTTTGCTGTGAAGAAGCCTTATAGTTTGATACCACCCCATTTATTGAGTCTCAATTTTACTTCTTGCACTTTAGGAGTTTTGTGGAGGAAGTCAGTTCCTAAGCTGACTGTTGGAGTGTTAGGCCTACATTTCTTCTAGTAGGTGCAGCATCTCTGGTCTAATTTCTAGGTCTTTGATCCACTTTGAGTTGAGTTATGTCAGAGTAAGAGGGGTTTACTTTCATTGTGCTACATATGGATTTCTGATTTTCCTAGCACCATTTGTGGAAGAGGCTATCTTTTCCCCAATGTATGTCTTTGGTAACTTTGTCTAGTACGAGATAACTATATTTATGTGGGTTTGTCTCTCTGTGTCACCTATTCAGTTCCATTGGTCTTTGTGTCTGTTTTGGTGCCAGTGCCATGCTGTTTTTGTTATTATAGCTCTGTAGTATAATTTAAGATCTAGTATTGTGATGCCTCCTGCTTCACTTTTCTTGCAAAGGATTGCTTTGACTGTTCTGGGTCTCTTATTTTTCCAAATCAATTTCATGACTGCTTTTTCTATTTCTATGAAGAATATCACTGGAATTTTAATAGGAATTGCATTAATGGTAAAGCAATTTTGGTAGTATGGCCATTTTGACAATATTAATTCTGCCTATCCAACAACATAGTAGATATTTACATTATCTAAGTTCTTTAATTTCTTTAGTATTATGTAGTTTTCACTGTAGAGGTCTTTCACCTCTTTTGTTAGATTGATTTCCAAGGGTTATATTTTTTTGAGGCTATTGTCAATGGGATAGTTTTCCTAATTTCCTTTTTGGCTGATTCATTATTGTTATATAGGAATGCAATTGGTTTATGGGTATTAATTTTATATCCTGCTACTTTGATGAATTCATTTATGAATTCTAGAAATTTTTTGATGGAGTTTTTTGGGTCTTTTAAGTATAGGTTCATAGTGTTGAGAAACAGAGATAGTTTGAGCTCTTCTTTTCCTATTCATATCCCCTTAATTTCTTTCTTTTGCCCTATTGCTCTGGCTAGAGTTTCAAGGACTATGTTGAACAGAAGTGGTGAAAGTGGGCATCCATGTCTTGTTCCTGGTTTGGGAGGGAATGCTTTCAGTTTTTCTCCATTTAGGATGACGTTGGCCTTGGGTTTGTCATAGATAGCTTTTACAATGTTGAGGTCTGTGCCTTCTATCCCTAGTTTTTCTAGTGCTTTCAACATGCAAGGGTGCTGTATTTTGTCAAATGCTTCCTCTTCATCTATCGAAATAATCATGTGATTCTTGCCTTGAAGCCTATTTACGTGCTGAATTGCCCTTATTGATTTCCGTATATTGAACCAACCTTTCTGGGATGGTGCCCACTTGACCATGGTGCACCGTCTTTTTAATGTGTTTTATATGCAGTTTGCCAGTATTTTGTTAAGAATCTTTGCATCTATGTTCATCAGGATATTGATTGGAAGCTTCCTTTCCTCTATATGTCTCTGTCTGTTTAGTATCAGGGTGATACTAGTTTCGTAGAATGAGTTTTTTAAAGTTCTCTTCTTTTCTATTTCATGAAATAATTTGAGGAGAATTGGTACTAGTTTGTCTTTGAAGATCTGGTAGAACTTGGGTGAGTATCCATCCAGTCCTGGGCTTTTCTTTGTTGGTAGGCTTTTATGGCATCTTCAAGTTCATTACTTGCAATTGATCTGTTTAAGTTTTCTATATCCTCTGGTTTGATTTGGGTACATAATATGTCTCTAGGAATTTGTAAATGTCTTCTAGATTTTCTAGCTTATTAGAGTATAAATTTTCAAAATAGTTTCTGATAATCCTTTGTATTTTAGTAGCATCTGTGGTGATAGTTCCTTTTTCATCATGGATTTTATTTTATTTTTTTTTAAATATTTTTTGTTTATTTTAGTTGTTGATAGGCTTTTATTTTTATTTATTTATATGTGGTGCTGCTGAGGATTGAACCCAGTGCCTCACCCATGCTAGGGAAGCGCTCTACCACTGAGCCACAACCCCAGCCCCTCATCATGGATTTTAATAGCTTGAATTTCTTCCCTTCTTTCTTTTGGTAAATTTTGTTTATTATTTCAAGAACCAAATTTTTGTTTTGTTGATTTTTTGAATTTTTTTTATCTCAATTGTATTGATTTTGGCTCTGATTTTAATTATTTCCTGTCTTCTACTGATTTTGGTGTTGATTTGTTCTTTTTCTAAGGCCTTGAGATGTAATATTAGATTACTTATTTGGTGTCTTTCTATTTTTTTAATGAATAAGCTCTATGCAATGAACTTTCCTCTTAGAACTACCTTAACAGTGTCCCAGAAATTTTGATATGTTATATCACTTTTCTTATTTACCTCCAAGTATTTTTTTATTTTATACCTGTTTTATTCTGCTATTCATTCATCATTCAATAGTATATTATTTAATCTCCAAGTGTTAATTTCTACTTTTTATTTTATCAATGATTTCTAATTTCATTCCATTAAGGTTTGATAGAATGCACGATGTTATCTATTTTTTTTTTGTATTTGCTAAGAGCTGCTTTGTGACTTGAAATATGCTCTGTTTTATAAAATTATCCATGTGCTGCTGAGAAGAAAGTGTATTCAGTCATTGATGGATGAAATATTCTATATATGTCTGTTAAGTCATATTAATAATTGTACTTTTAATTCTGTAACTTCTTTATTTAGCTTTTGTTTGGGAGATCTATGCAGTGATGAGAGAGGTGTGTTAAAGTCACTCAGTATTATTGTGTTGTGGTCTATTTGATTCTTGATGTTGGAAAGGGTTTGTTTGATGTACATAGATACCTTATTGTTTGGGGCATAAATATTTACATTTGTTATTTCTTGTTGTTATATGAGTCCCTTAAACAGTATGAAATGACCTTCTTTGTCCCTTCTGATTAATTCTGGCTCTAAGTCCACTTTATCTGATATTCTTTAAGAATACTAACCTGAGAATTCCTTCACTGTGATGCCTCTTTTTCCCTCAAAGAAAGGAATTGCCTCTTATTATCTCTGAAGATAACTCTTCAGAATTTTGATCTTCAAGTCATGCTCCAGCCATAAAAATAAAGCCATTCCCAGCCTTTCAACCAAAGGAATCAAATATAGTAAGTTAAATGCACAGAAGATGACATTGCTTAGAAACTCAACAGGCAGTGATGCAGTGCTCCCGAGATCAGTAATGGCAGGTCCCACACTCCTCAAACTGGAGGGACAGCAGGACAAGGTGATGTTACTAAGACCCAAGAGCTAGAGCTCACCTGTAGGAGTGAGACCTGGGGAGTGCTCCCAGACAGGAGTACTGGCCACTGAAGAGCCACAGGTGCTATCTGACATATCATCCAGGCAACAATCCTGGACATCTGTCTCATCGTTCTCCCAGTCTTCCACCAGCGTCTCCCAGTGGCTGAACTTACCTAGCTGAATAGTTTTCTGTGGTGCAGAGTTGAATAGCAGAAAGGCAGAAATTGGGTCTTGATGCATCGTATCAAAAGTACCAATGTGTTCTCTCATTCCTATGTGTCCTGTGTATTGCATAGGAGGCCTGCTTTAAGGGTAAGATTCTCAGTGTGGTGATTTCTATTGTCAGACTGATTATTATAGAACCAATAGAGTTATAGAACCAATAGAAGCACATGAATCTCTAACCATGCCTAAAACCAAGAAGTGGACTTATCCAGGGACTAGAGGCTTTGAGGAGCTCCTGAGATAGTGAAAGGTGGGAGCTGAAATGGGCAAGAGGAAAGGCTTGATGAAGACACTGGTGCAACCCTGTGAAGGCTCCATGTCTGGAGGAGGAGGGGCTGGGACAGCCAAGGAGCATGGCAGGGCTGTTGTGGTGGAAGCAGTTGGTCCCACGAGCTCTTGTGCACTCCTTCTTCCCAGGACTTAGGACAGGGAAATTAGAAAGCCCCAGGTCACTGACAGAGAGGGACTAAATAATTGCTGCAGACCAGCCGCTGTCTTCAGCTCTGCCTAGCTCCTCTTCTCACTGAAAATAATAAAGAACACAAGCACCCACAGCTGCTGCAGCAGCTTGTTCAAGACTGGCTGCCCAAGATGAGATAGCTGACAGTCTAGAAAAGATGAACTCACTGGGGGGATGAGAGAGAGACACATGTGAACTCCCAACAGTATGAGGAAGACAAGAACAAGAGGGATTCACAACTTGCAGGGGCACAGACTAAGCTTTATAAGAAGAATGAGTGATAACTTTAGAAAAATAAAATATGGTATTATATTCATGAAGCAAGATCAAGATCTTGATTTGTAGGAAACAGAAACAAAAAGAGATCTTAGGAAAAAAGTTGTTGTCAATAAGAAATTAATAGATGGCTCAGTTGCAGAATGAAAAAACTAATGGGCAAATGAATGGGTTAGGAAGAGGAGGGCCAAGGAATTCTTCCTGGCTATAAGATAAAAGGATAAGAAGAAGTCTTTTGTTTTTATTTTTGTTTCTGTTGTATTGGGGACTGGCCCCAGGGGCACTCTGCCACTGAGCTACATCCCAAACTCTTTTTTTTTTTTTTTAATTTTATTTTTGAGACAGAGTCTTACTATGTTGCCCAGGCTGGCCTTGAACTTAGGATCCTCCTGCTTCAGCTCCCCAGGGATAAAAACAAGTTTAAAAGAAAATACTCATGGAGAATAATTCTAGATTTACCAACCTCTAATAAATAGAAGTTTAAACTTTATTTTTTAATAAAGAGATAATGCAAGGGAACCTATAGTTGAAGAAACAACATCTAAGAATATCCTAGAACTAAAACAAACAAACAAAAAAGGCATAAGACTTCAGAATGAGTTACTAAGTACTAAAACACATAGTCATAGTATAGAAAACATTTAAAACCTTAAAATATAGGAGGAAAAAACTCAAAAGTTACTAGAGAGAAAAAAATTACTAAAAAATCCAGAACCTGATTTAGAGCATAGTTTTCATCAGCAACTCTGGAAACAAGAACCTCTAGTGCTGTAAAGAGCAAAACCAAAAACACTTTAAGTGCATTTTTCTAGATCTAGCCAGAATTTTATTCAAATGTAAACATAAAAACAAAGCATTTTACAGACATACAAACTTCTAAATGGAAAGATTACTATGCTGGGTCCTCTCTCTGAGAAATTACCACACATTATACTTTAACAAAAAGAAATACATGATGAAATATAAGAAGCAGCAAAACAAGCAAATTTTGTTATATCTTCTTTGTGATACTTAGTATTATCATTTATTAACTCGTCATTTAATTCCATGTATGAATTTTCCTGTTTAAGTTATTGAAATAATCAAATGTTCTATTCACAGGAGTTTGGGAGATAAAAGTGAAGATAAAACTGATAATAGATTAAAAACTGAGCAACTCTGAGTTCTTGGACTGATTTCTGTTGGTCCATAGATAACAAACAATCTGAACAGATTCCACACAGACAGTACATAGAGTAGCCATTAGTTTTTGCAAATAGTTCATTCATTCACTCATCGTTTATTGTTCTTCATGTAGCATTCACAAAACTACTGAAAAGAACAAAGATAAAACCTAGATCCTGCTCTGAAGGGGCTCACAGTTTGGTGGTGGTGACCTGCATGAGCACAAGTAATGAAAACACAGTATATAAGCCTTATGAGAAGGTACTAGCAAAACACAGTGAGAATGCAGAGGTAGTAATGATTATTTTTGAGCTCAGGAATCATGTAAAAGTAGTTCAAGTGCTATTAAATAAGCTTCAGTAATTCCTATGAAATTACTGCTGAGCTGTCAAGAGAAACATGCTGTATAACATTGTGTCTTAGTGATTCTTGATCACCCACTAGGTGAAGGAATGTTGCAAACCACATCCACCCTGACAAAGCCAAACAGGTTTCTAACAATCCAAGGAACTTAGTGCTTGTTCACACTGACAGTGTGAATTATTCAGATAAGCGTTTTGTTTGTATTGTTTTTGTTACATTCTTGTTGCATTGTGCTTTGCCATAATTAGATATTAGCATGACCCAATTTTTAAAAGATGGAGTCCTTTATCATTTTAAAGATAGAGAAATTAAAATGTGTCCCTAATGTAACACTGCTACATCACAACATTAGTCTATACTCTGTCTTCTAGAGCCCCTGGACACTTTCTCAGGAATGTGAATCTGCTTCAGTCCTCTTATAGCACCCCTTCTGCAGGTAGAGTGGGTAGGAATGAGGCAGCCATGTTGGGGAGAAGAGTCCCTCAGCTTGGCAGGATAGAGTGGTAGGAACATGCCAGCTCTTGTCCATTTTTTGTTCTGCTGATCCCTGGGCTTATGCTGACTGGCCTGGCGTAAAGGCATTCCTGTAAGGGGTTCTCTGAAGGACGTTAGAAAGCAGCTATTTCTTAGATATGGTATTCTATGTAATATCATGGGGCAATTTAGAGATGTCTGATATCCAGCCCTATCAAATTTTGAACCATTTCCCAACATTTCAGTTCTTAATGTAAATATTTGTTGCATTGACTTGGATGCTCTAATTGAAGAGGATTTCAGATGTCAACCCCCAGTTATTGTGATATTTTTAGTTTACATCTTTTTTTTTTTTTTTGGCTTGAGTAAATTTGAAAAGAGACAGCTGGATGAAGGCTTTAGAGCCAAGTTAATGTTTATACAGAACTTCTGGGGTGAAGATTTGATTATGACTGATTCTCTAAACATATAACATTTTTGTTCTTTATGTAACATAATAAGCCTATGGATCTTTGGCTAGGATAAAAGCTTTATATTCTGACCCAAATCTAAGTGAGTGGGATATTTTCTGTATTACAACTATTTACTTCTGAGTTGAAACTGAATCATATCTTATAGCTCAAGTTTGCCCAAAATGTTTGAGTACCTCCAAACATCTGAATCCTTTTCTAACAGGAAAAAAATTTTTTTTCATGTAAATCAATTAATCCTTCATAATCCTTCAGCCTAAATTTATTGAGTAACTACTAGATGCTAATAATTTTAATAGGTGTTTTGGAGGGGAGGTAAGAGTATAAAATACAAAATAAAATTATATGAAATTACAATTTTATTGGGCAAATCTTATACACAGAGATATACTCATAAATATACACATATGTATACATAAAACAGAACAATAGAATAGTAGAAAGAAAAATGAACACTGAAAATTTTAAAACTTTAATTCTAGTTCCAGATTTACTTATATTAGTTTTTTAATGATTCTCTAGATTGAAGTTTGCTTATGTGTAAAGTGAAAGAGTTGAACCAAATGATATGTCTATGGTAGAGATGTCTATGGTATATAACTGTGCATTTTAATTGGATATCAGTGTATTATATGTGGTTTAATTATTTACTCACTATTTATGATAATAAAAAGCTCAGTCATTATGTAGGGATCCGAAAATGGAGAAAGTCATTACAGATTTTAACCATTCAATAAACTGAATGAGCCTTAAGAAATTCCTAGAAGGAGGCACCATTCTAACAATGGTGCTGAGAAGGAATGAGAGGGCATGTGGAGGGGAATAGGGGGCTACAGAATAGCAGGAGACCTGCATGGAGGTTTGCATATAGCAAGCACTGACTAACAGTGGTCTGAATTGACACTGGCCTGGCAGGAACCTGAGGTTCTCATTGAGGAATTGAAGAATAAGATTAGACATGTATATGGTGACTTCATGATGGGTTATGAATACCATATGTAGAGGAGCTGCTCTTTTATTTAATGGAGACTGAGAAATTTATGTACGAAATTCCACATCCATTAATAGTCAAAACTCAGCAAAATAGGAACAGAAAGAAGCTCTCAAAGTAATAATTGATAGTGGAAAAAAAGCCTTCTTTCTTCTTAAAAGTGGAAAAAATGCAAGGATGTCCTTTGTCACCACTTACATTGTAAAAATTTCTTTCTGAAAATTAATTCAAGCAGTATGGAGATTCCTCAAAAGACTAGGAAGGGAACCACCATATGACCCTGCTACTCCACTCCTTGGTATTAATCTGAAAGAACTACAATCAGCATATTGTGGTGGTACAGTACTATCAATGTTTATAATAGCACAATTCACAATAGTCAATTATGGAACCAGGCTCAGTGCCTATCAACACATCCTGCTCCATATCATTCTGAAAGATTTAAAGCATTATGGGAAGAAAAATAAAGCATATAAGTGTGATTTCTATATAGAAGACATCGAAGAACATAAAAAAAGTTATCTGAGCTAGTAAAATGATCTTATTAAAGTTGTAGGATACAAAGGCAATATACAAACTCAATTGCATTTCTGTATAAAAACAATGAGCAATTGAAATTTTAAATAAAACACTACATTAGAAAAGTGCATCATTGATAGTAGCATCAAAAAGTGTAAAATCCTTAGTGATAAATCTAACAAATAAATACAATACTTTATACACTTAAAACTATAAAACATTGATGAGAAAAAATATTTGAAAACATTGGGGGATATACCATGTTCATGGTTGGGTTATTTAGGACATCGATTCTCTCTAAATTGATTGCTAGATATAATACAGTCCCAACCAAAATTCCAGCAAGCTGCTGCTTGTGTGTGGAAACTGAGAAACTGATTCTAAAATTTTCATTAATGTAAAGGACCTAGCTAAAACAACCTTGTAAGAGAAGAACAACTCCTACCTTACATTATGTACAAATATTTATTTGAACTGGGTCATAGAAATAAATGTAAAACTTAAAATATAAAACTTCTAAAAGAAAGGAGAAAATCTTTGTGACCATTAATTGGTCAAAGATTTCTTAGAACACAAAAAATACAAACCATAAAAGAAAAAAGTCGAAATGGAGGTATAGCACAGTGGTAGGGCATTCACCTAGCACACATGAAGCCCTGGATTCAATCCCCAGCACTGAAAAGGAAAAAAGAATTCGGACTTCATCAAAATTTAAAACATCTGCTCTTTGAAAAACTCTGTTAAGATTTTAAAAGCAATATATTTTTATTTTTAAAATATTATTTTAAAAACATATCTGATAAAGGACTTATATCCAGAATAATTACAAAATTATTACAATTAAATAATAAAACAATAAAAAATGTGGACAAAATGTTTGAGCAGACATTATATTGAAGATGCACAGATGGCAAATAATGACATGAAAATTCAATATCATTTTACCTTAAAGAAGTAGAATTAAAACTGTAATGAGATGCTATTGTACAATTATTAGATCTCCTTTAAAAACTCAGAATAACAAGTGCTAGTGAGTTAAGAAACAACTGCAACTCATTAATTGCTGGTGGAGATGTATCTTGGTATACCTACCTTGGAAAGACAGTTTGACAATTTCTTATAACTTAAACAGAGCATTTGCCATAAACCTTACAATCCAATTCCTGGGTGTTTATCCATATGAAATGAAAATATAGCCGACACAAACACTTCTACATGAATATTTATAACAGCTTTAAATATACTCTCCCAGAACTGGAAACAACCGGAATGTCTCTGAACCAGTGAAAAGCTAAGCAATCTGCGTATAGCCATATAATGGAACCCTACTCCACAATAAAAATGGAATGAACTTTTGATACATGCAACAATTTCAATGAATCTCAAAAATATACTCTATGACAGCAGCCAGATACTGTACAATTCTACTTCCATGACATTCTGAAAGAGAAGATATGGGTACACAAAGCAGATTACCGGTTGCCAAGGATAGTGTTAGGAGAGGGAATTCATTACAAAAGACCAAGAGGAAATGGGTTAAGGTAACTAAAATATTCTATACCTTGATTTTGATGATGATTTCATAACTATATGTTTGTCAAAACTCATATTATTATGAACCTGGAAAAGGTGAAATTTAAATTTTACAGTTTGTAAATTTAACCTCAACTTTTAAAAAATTAGAAAAATATCTGATAGAAGATCATGTAAAGTTAAAAGACTTGTTACCAAACAAATCCAACTAAACAAAATCCACAAATAAAAATAAAACAAAACTGTTTACTGGGATTTTCCTTTGAGTAAAATTTTGCAATGCTTAGTTTAGTAGCATTTATCTTTGACTATAAGCCCCCTTAGCATGCAGACATACATTTTCAAAACCATTACAAAAACAAGATGGAGAGAATTCCAACTTACTGCTCTGATACCAAACCTACACACCAGTGGGCATCTGCACCATCCTGTCCTCCCTGTTGCAGCAGGGAATCATCCCTTCTCTTGTCCAGAGCTCATCTTACTAACTGTACTCAACTCAGACCCTTCGACCATCTCAGGAAACTCACTATCCCTTTTATTTTTACTTTATCTTTCACCTCTTTCTTCCCTTTTTGGGCCCTCCTTATTAGGACTGAAATGGGCTCAAGTTTTTCCCAGATTTAAAACCAAAATTTTCTCCCTGGATCCCACTTCCCCTCTATTACCGCTTGCTTTCCTTTCTTGTATACTGAACTACTTCAAGAAGTTGCTTTTCTTGTCTCGATTTCCTTTCCTTCTGGTCACTCCTCAGCACACTTCATCCAGCTTCTCCCTAACATACTGAAGTGCTATCCTTAAGGTCATTGACAACCTCAGTGTAGATAAATTTAATGGGCTTATTGTAGTCCATCTTCCTTGTCGTCTGACAGCCTTCAGCATTACTAACCATCTTATTGAAACATCCTGCTCTCCTGTTCTCTTCCTACCTCTGCACAGCTCCTTGACTTCCTGGGCTGGGTCATTCTCCTTTCACACTGACAGTCCTTAAGGCACTGTCCTAAGATCTTGTTTCTTTTTGTCACCTTGTACTTTTTCTTACACCATCTCATCAATACCCATACTTCCAGTTGCGATCCATATACTGCTTTTTATATTTATTTATTTTGCTAGGCCATACTTTTTCTGTGATCCCCACATTCATTAATTCCATTGCCTACCAGACAGCTGACCCCTTACTTAACATCGCCCAAACTGCATTCTTGCCCATCTTTCTCCAGATCTAGTCTCTGCTACTGTATCCCTCATGGATCAATGTCTCTCCAAGCCTTATTGCTGTCCAAGTCAGAGAATTAGAAGTCATTTGGATTTTTTTCCCTTTTCTCATACCCCCACCCAATCCATCTGGGAATCCTATTAACTCTATCTTCAAAACATGTTCTGAATCTGAACCACACTGCAGTTAGTTGCCCTAGTCCATCCAAATCTGTCATCTGTTTCCCACTACTGAAATGGTCCCATAATAGTTTCCCTGAACCCTCTTTGTTCCCCTCAAAATCATTTTCTGGGCAGCCAGAATATCACTTTTTAAAAAAATAGATCATCATTTCACTTGTCTTCTCAAAACTTTTCAGTACTTCTGACTTTGTTCTTGAGAAAAGACTGAAATCCTTTCTATGGCCCACGTCTGCCTTGCTGACCTCTTTATATTTTCAACCACGTTTTGCATTCATCTCTCCTTTGCCCTTTTGCTCAATGACACCAACTTTCTGGTTCCTTAAATGTTTCATGTTCTCTTTCACCAGGGCCTTAGCTCAGCCAGTGGCTTAATTGGGATCACATGCAGGGTTACACACACGCAAACCTCAACATTCCACATGTCCTCCAAATCTCAGTCCAAAATGTTCTTCATCAAAGAAGCCATCTCTGATCCATGGCCCCCATGAAATAGTGACTATGTTGTACATTTTTGGTTTTTCTGGGTACTTATCTGCAGAGTACTTATCTCTGTTTACAATCATGTACTTGTGGTGTTGTCTGGTTGTTATCTTTCTTTCACCATAAGGAAATGCCTTTAAGGACAAGAACCATGTCCTGTGTAAAATGAATGTACACAGCACATTTATTTGTGTCATTTTGCAGCACATAATCAGAGAATGTGCAGTGAATATTATAGAGTAAACCTTATGTATAAGCTACATCTAAACCCAAGACAAAGAAATTTGAGAGGTATTTGACTAGTTTATAAGCACGTAATTACACAATTTAAGATGTTGAGCTATTGAAACTCCTCCAAGTATGTTAATGTTACTTTACTTAAGCAATGGGTGGCCTAGTTTGGTCAGTGTCCATATTGAATGGAAAATGGTTCCTGGCAAGGGACAGCCTCAGCCTTTGTTCTTGAGGAACTCCCAAGTCCCTCTGTGCTCACTGTTCCTATGGTTCCTTCCAGGCTGAAACAACTGGAAGAAGCTGGGCAGTTCTGGAGTACACTCTCAGCCCTTGCACCAGGTGCAAAGAAGAGAATAGGGTTTCACTTTCCATGCTTGGGGCTCTGCTTTGTGTTTGGGTGTATTTGGAAATCGTTATCCAAAAGGATTTCTTTCTGAAAATTAATTCAAGCAATATGGAGATTCCTCAAAAGACTAGGAAGGGAACCACCATATGACCCTGCTACTCCACTCCTTGGTATTGATCTGAAAGAACTACAGTCAGCATATTGTGATGGTACAGTACTATCAATGTTTATAATAGCACAATTCACAATAGTCAATTATGGAACCAGGCTCAGTGCCTATCAACACATGAATGGATAAGAAACTGTGATATGTATATATTTTTTAGCCCTCAGAATGAGATTATGGTATTTGCCAGTAAATGGATGGAACTTGAGAGCATCTTGCTAAGTAAAATAAGCTACACTCAGAAAGTCAAAGGTCATATGATTTCTTTCATTTGTGGAAGCTTGAGAAAAATAAGAGGAAAAAAGAGGGGGATATCATGAAAATTAAAAGTAGAACAGTAGAGTGGGCTAAGGGGCTGGAGGAGAGGAGAGGAAGAGCAGGTAAGGGGTAGTACCTGTGGGATGAAATTGACCAAGTTATTATATATGCATGTAAAAATACATCATAATGAGTTCTACTTGCATGTATAACTATAATGCACCAATTAAAAAGTAATAAGTAGAAGAAAGGCCAGTAGAGTATAGAAAGGAGATCAGGGGGATGGAGGGGAAAGATAGGGGAAGTACTAGGGATCCAGAATGAGCAAACTATGTTATATGCATTTATGATTATGTCAAAATGAACCCCACTGTTCTGTATAACTATAAAGCATAAAAGCATAAAAAGTAATTCCTTATAAAATCAAACAATTTAAGACTAAAATTAACCTATAGTGTTATAAACCTCACAAACACAGAATTTATTTCAAAAGGACACATTTGTACTTAATAAAACTTCATTAATGTCCAACTTTCTATGTAAGTGCAGTTAAAGATACCTAAAAGTCTGAAGTCCTCATCTTTCCATCAAGTAAATCTCACTTGGAAGTAAAATGAATTCATGTCGGCGTTCACTCTTTGCAGTGGATAAACACAGATTATACTGTTGTACCATGGTAGATATCATGTTGACAACTAGGGTTCTCTCCAGCCTAATGGTCCCACAGGAGCCTGGCACTGTGGGAACAAGGAGTTGACAAGCAGACAAATGTGCTCATTGCTGGTGTCAACTGCTGTGATAGATGCCTGCAGAAAGATTGGTGGGGGGCAGTGTTTGGGGAAGATCAGGGTATCAGGGAGGAGAGACTTTATAGAGGAAGTAACATAAAAACCCCATCAATGCTTTCATACTTTTAAAGCATTTAAAGGTGACTTCAGGAGAAGTCATTTCCACAATATTCAACTTGCAGTTTAAAATTTTTTATTGGCTAGTCTAATAAAACTTTAATTGGATTCAGTTCTTCAATGTGTTTGCACTGGATTAGAACCATGGAACAACTTTCAACTCCAGGTGTAGAGATTTTCTCAAACCTCAAATTTGGTAACTTGTTCCAAAAAGTATGAGACACAATAATTAAAATTGAGATCATCTCATATAATTTGAGGAATATCATCCATCTTGTAATATGATCTTCAGATTATTTCAGAAATGAAATGAAACAAATAAATAAATATCCCACAATATTTGAATTAATATAGTCCTAGTGAGAATTAGATACCAAACCAGTTTTATTTGTGAAGAGTCTCTTATAAGTATGTGATTCTGGATCAATAGTGCTATATCCTTTTTATATTCACTTTATTGCCACTGGCCTCCAGAGTGGTTTTAATTGTCAAACCACTATTAAAAACATATTTCAAAACTGTGACGTATGCTGCACAAATTCTATGATATGACAAAGCCATCCAGATTGTTATGTGGAAGATAGGAGTGGATTTCAGGAAATTGTGCACCTAAAGAATGAGAAAGAGGGAGTGTATATCAAGACCATGCAGGAGTCTAAATAATCTCTTCCAAGTTGTTGGAAACATGGCTGAACTCTATACTGCACAGATTGCTCATTAGAAAATGAAAAAAAAAGAAAGAAAGTTTGTGGCTAATTTCTTGTCATGCGGACAAAATTTTTCCGATGACATTGACCATCTCTCACTATTCAGAGCACTTCCTGTGACCTGAGAGCCCAGATGGCCTGGTCCTGGCAAGCTCTGGGGACTCATTCCTTTCAAGTTTCTCCCACTCACCCTAGTCTCCTGACCATCTCTCCTCTGAAACACTTCTTCCGCACTTCATTGCTCAAATGTCTCCTATCAGACTCTCCTGGGTCACCTTATCTAAAATACACCTTCCTCTGTCACTCTTTATCCCTTCTGCTGTGTTATTTTCTTTCACAGCAACAACATTGTGTTTAATGTTTAACAGCACATTGTCAGTCTCCTCCTCCTACTTTATGAGTAAGCTTCATGAGCACTGGGACTTTATGTGAGTTGATCGTGTAATGTCCTTGGAATCTGAAACAGTATTTGACATGGGGTAGATCCTTTGTAAATATTTGTTGAATAAATTAGTAGACCCACTGTCGGACCCCCAGTCCCTCTCTAGCTTCTTTTATAAACCATTCATTGCAAATCTCTTAGACCTCTACTCAGAGATGCTCCAGGATGTTTGAGTATGAACAAGGTCCTCAGAACCAATCTCTCTTGATAGGTAACACTTCCTGACATTTAGACTTAATGTGCATTGATTAGGTATCCACTGTGAGCTAGGTCCTGTGGATTTCACCTCATGAGTGTGAATGACTGGGGAATTTGCTGAAATACTCAGAATTTTGCCCACAACTCTTTTTTGAACTTTGTTTAGAGTCACTAAAATCAGGCAGAGTAAAATGTATTTGAATGGGTTGACAGTCAAGAGGCATGACTTCTAATCTTAACTCGCCTTTCTAGCTCTCTTAAAATGGTCATTCCACCTCTGTAGGCCTCAATCTTCTAATTACACATGTGAGAATTATATCATTTCTGTATACCTCAGTTACTCAACTGTTGCAGGAGAGTAATAATGGTACCTAGCTCATGGTCTGTTAGGAGGATTGTAGAAGTAATTCCTGTTATATTCAGAACACAGTGCCTGTAGGCATTCCATCATTGTTAGCTATTATTTCCTATGATTCTTGATACAATTTTTATTGTTGCTGAGGAATCTGCTTCACCTCTAGATGTTTTGCCAAGCTTCTCTAGTGAAAACAAAGAGAATTTGCCTTCCAGCCCCTCGTTGTCACTATGTTTTAATGAGTGACACTCATGTATGCACACACAGAAAGTACTGGAAGAAAAAAAATATGTGAAAATATTACTGGGATTACAGGTGATTTTTTTCTTTCTTTCTTTCTTTCTTTTTTTTTTTTTTTTTTTGTGTGTGTGTGGTACCAGGCAATGAACTCAAGGGTACTCAACCACTGAGCCACATCCTCAGCCCTGTTTTGTGTTTTATTTAGAGACAGGGTCTCACTGGGTTGCTTAGCACCTCGCCATTGCTGAGGCTGGCTCTGAACTCATGATTCTCCTGTCTCAGCCTCCCAAAGTGCTGGGAGTACAGGCATGTGCCACCACGTTTTTTCTTAGTTCTTTTGCCTGACTGTATTTCCTAAAATTTCCAAAGAAAATTAAAGGATATCTTTAAAATAATTATTGTTATTGGCTTGTTTTACACCTTCAAGTGACAAAATTAAATTGTTTGACTTAATGGATGACAGAAAAAATATCTCCTTTGTTAACTGTTTTACATTAACTTTCATAGCTGAATTAAAAACAAATGTTCTTTCTTGGCATATAGCAAATTATTATGCAACAAAGTTGGTTCTAAGATCTAAATTATATCTGCTTCTGCAATTTTCATAGTTGTTTGGGCTGTAATATTTTTAATCAATTGTTTCAGATGGGTGCTTTTCTTATACAGTTGATATAAGGCTGCAGAGCAAAAGCTAAACAAAACAAATACTATAAATTACCAGAATGGAACGTTCAGAAAATGCTTCCAAATTGGAGTTGTTAGCTCTGCATCTTACCGTCTACTTCCTTAGCTGTAAGAATTCCACTTAACCCCTGAATAAGAAAAATCTGTTGAAAGCTTTAAGCTATCTGGGAAATCAGAAATCAAGTAGCAGGCCTGAATCATAAAGACAACTGATGCATAAATTTTATATTCCTATTTAAACTTAAAATGACAATTTTTAAAAACTTTGTAAATATGCACATGTGTATTTATATGATATAAAAATGCACATACTCACTGTAGAAATTCTGAAACCTACAAATAGATATAAAGAAGAAAACATGTACTTGCTCATGCCCATATCTGAATGAATGAGAAACATTCCAGGGTGGAATGCAGATCCTGGGTGCTTAAGTGATGTTGGTGAAGACATTTTCCCCAGATGACTTTGCAAAGGACTTATAAATGTTCTATCCAACATCCAGATGTGGAATACAAATCTCTGTTCTCTCTTCCACCCTATTCTTCAGGATTCCTGCCAGCTGGAATTCTCTGCATCTTTCTGTAGAAGTTCAGCATGAATATTTTATTTTAATACTGTAATGCTTCTTTCAGGTACTTCCCCGTTGTTTTTATTTTGAACTCTCTGTTCTTTCTTTCAAATGCTAAACATATCAACAAAACCTTCTGTTTTCCATTTTCTGAATTTAGTATTTCAACATCTGTATAATAGTTGTACTAAAAATACTCAAACATATTATAAAATTGTTAGTGGAGATTGCAAAATCTTATAAATGGGCAAATGAATTGACTTGAGGTTTGTCCTTACCAAAAAGGATAATTGTTTGTTCACTGGGTCTTTTGTTTGGGTTGGGGTTTTTGTTTGTTTTGGTGAGGGTGCTACCTTTTTGTATGAATTAGAAACCCAACCTTGTATGTATCTTTTAATTTATCTTATTCACTTACAAATGTGTGGGCTAAGGAGAATTCAGAGGGAATAATTTGCTGTAGCTTCATCTTCTGAGGCTTTTGCGAGGATGGAGATTTCTCCTTCTATTGACTCCTTGGACTTTTGCCCCTGAGAACTGAAGACTCAGATTTATCACAGGGCTTTAATCATCATTCCCTGAGTGCTGAGAACTTCTTAAAGAAGCAGAAGAAGCACAAACCTAGTGCCTGCCCAGAAGTTACTATGTGAGGATGCATGGTGTCTGTTTTGGGGGAAAAAAATTTTTTTTTAAATTTAGACAAGTAAATGATCATGCACAAATGGGCAATAAAGACCAGGAGTATAAAGGACTTTTTAAAAAAGAAAGATAATTAATTACCCAAATAACTGTCCATATTGGTCTAGTTTTCTTTTATATAAAGTGAAAATAAGTGATCTGCTTCAACAGTTGTCTACATACAATGTCAAGCAAACCTAAGCACTCCCAGAGCTACTGCCAAGCCTAGAATTAGACATTTTCTAAAAGCTCTCAATTTCAGCTTTTCTGTACAATATGGATACCCATCTTCCTGACCTTCAGGACAAAAAAAAAAAAATCTGAGAGCCTTGGGGAAAAATTGAAAGTTTTTAAAAAGTAGTAGTATTTTTTAAAATCCCAGTGCGGGACTTGTACCCTGGGAATCTTCAGGATTCCTGCCATTTGGAAGTGTATGCATCTCTCTGTGGGAGTGTGGCATAATTAGTACCTTAATGCTGATAAAATTTAACAGTTTTATTAATAAAGTTAACAGTGTCTCAAGAATGGAACAAACATAATTTATGTCACTTGTTGGGTTGTGAGTTGATAGTCTCTTTTAATTCAGCTAAACATTGAGATTAATTCCACTTCCTTTTAAATTTTATACCTCCTAAAAATGGTAGTTTGGCAGACCCTTCTAGGTAGGTGCAGCATAACAGACATTTGTCTTCAAATAACACATAAATCTGAGTTTTCAGTGTACATCCTGCACAAGGCACACCAAAATAAAATGAAAGATGCCTTATGAAAGTATCTCTTATTTCCTCCAAGCTAACCCTAGCCCAAGTTTTCAGAGCCCTTCTCATGCACGATTCACAAGCTCTGTAAAAGCCAGCATTTATTGCTTGCCTTTGTATCTTATAGGCAAAAGACAAACATCTCCCAAGACAACCCAAAGGCAGGCTCTCAGCCTGCCTGCCTGGTAAGGATGGAGATTGGCCTGGCAAATAATCTGTCTAGTTCTAGCAACCCAAAGCTAAGCTAAACTCACTGACTCGATGAGACTGGGTATTGTTCTTCACTGCTCTGCAAGATATTCTTTATTTTCACTCCCATCGTTCCAGCCCAGTTCCCCTAGTGCTTCCCTCTGTGCTTATTATTAATTGCGTAGACTTAGGATTTTTATCACATCCTCAAAAATTTGTCATCAGGCTGCTACTGCCTGGTGTATCCACACTTTACTAGGGAAATCAGACTTCTTCTTTTCATGAGCCCTCAGCCTCTTATGAATACTTCTCTGCTGCTTTCCTCATCAATAGGCTTTATAGATCAGTCAACCAGCAGGGACTGGGCAGAGTCTAGGACTGTGTGCTCACTTTTCTATCTAATTGGAAATCTCTAATCGAAATTTGTAGCCACCTATTTCCTCTTCTCTCTTACTTTCTTTTATGTACCTAATAGTCAACATTGCCTGCAAGTTTGCAGGAAGAAAACAAATATCAAAAAACAAAGAAGTTGCTAATTATCAAATATGCAGATTAAAGTGAGATAAAATGTTTTGCAAAACTTTTTGGTACAAATGAAAGATGATGACACCCTGTGTTAGCTAGGGTATGGATGAGCTTTTGCATGGATGATAGAGAGGACAGGACCAGTGAGTGGATAGATGACAGAGAAGCCTGTTCCTGAGGCCTACAGAAAAGCTCACAGAAGATTTTTAGCCCATTCTCCCTTGCTGGGCAGTCCTGAAAAACATGTGTACAAATTCTTAATAGGTATGCTTTTAAGCCCAGCAATTTTAATCTAGAAATCTGTCCTTAAAGAAACATTTACAAACTTGTGTATACAAAGATATGTATCTCACCATTTGAAATAGGGAATTGGGTTTTGGTACATTCATTTAACAGAATCTAATGCAACAATTATTTATCAATGAAGTCACACACATACACAGAGAAAGATATTACTTGTTTGTAAGCATATATACACATATATGATATACACATATGGTGTTTTTATTACAAAAATGAGATCATACTATAATATTGTTTCATAAAACTAACAATATAGCTCAGAAACCATATATATAGTATATATACATATATATATATGATTTTCTTCACTGTTTTCTCAGCTTTTCATTGCTGTAACCAAAACCTGGCAAGAACAACTTAGAGGAGGAAAAGTTTATTTTGGCTTGTGGTTTCAGAAGTTGAGTCAGTCCATGGTCGGCTGATTCCTTTGCTCTGGGCCTTAGGTGAGGCACGACATCATGGTGAAGGGCATGGCAGAGGAAAGCAGCTCTGGACATGACCTGAAGCAGGAAGCAGAGAGAGAGCTCTGCTCACCAAGGACAAAATATAAACCCCAAAGCTACACCCCCAGTGACCTGCCTCTTCCATTCACACCACCTACGTACACTTACCACCCAATTAATCCATATTAGTAGATTAATCCACTGATTAGGTAACAGTGCTTGTGATTTAATCATTTCACCTCTGAACATTCTTGCATTGTGCCACATGTGAGTTTTTGGGGTCAACTTATATCCAAACCATAACCCTGTTGTTCACTCACTATTGCTGTGTAATATAAAAGTGGTCTTTTCTGGGATGTCTGGAGACAAGGAAAGGACTTGTATCTTTCCCCCATGGGAAAAGATATCCCTCTTTTCTCTGAGGGATTGGCTTCTGAACCAAGACCTAAAGGAAATATCCACCCTTTGGCTCATTTTTCATGAGTTAGCAGTATTAACCAGTGCTTGATCTAATATCAGACAGCTTATGTAGAAGTAACCATGGCTGATAAAACTAGAGAGTTTATGCCAATAATGAAATTCCTCACAGTTCAAGTAATCATGGGGCCTGTGAGGTATTTGCTAAAAACACAGAGACAGATCCCAGTTTTTCTTATTAGCCACCCTTTGTGTCAAATGGCTGACTACCCCAAAGTTTGTTCCTTCATTCTTCATTGTCATCAGCCAAAGAGCAAGAGTGGAAAGAGGCTGCGTGTCGTTTCAGTCAGTATCACTCATTTCACAGAAACATGTTCTCGAGTGGCTTCTGTTGAACACATCACACTAGAGAAGCCCAAGCCGCTAGTGAGATGCCTTGGGGTCATTCATACCAAACCCTGTCAACATAAGACATGAGTTGCTCTCTGGGGACCCCCTGAGTGACCTTGTCCTGTCATAGCTTGCTTGTGCTCCTCTCCAGGTGCTAGGCAGAACTTTCTTCCTTGGAAGATCTGAACCTCCAAAGCATCTCATTTCTTCTCCAAGTTAGGAAAGCAACGGTTATGCAATATTTGTTTCATAAAAGTTTGGATTTAATGTCCTTATTTGAGCAATCTGTGTTCATTTCTTGAGAAATACTTTATGACTTAAACCTTGCAATAATGTCTCAGTTTATAATAACTTGATGTGTAGGACTAGTTTGGCTGTCAGTTCTCTACTAGAGTAGAGCAGATTATCTACTCAGTCCCTAAGTACACATAGTCAGCCTTTTACAATGCCAAGGCTTCCTACAGCAATTGCACAACCTCAAAAGTATATCAATCATATTTTCATTGCTGTTGCCATTTCTATTCTTGTGAGCTACTGCTCAGATCTGGTCAGAGCAGGTGATTTTAAAGCTCTGATTTGAACAAGAAAATGCTCAGCCTACAACTTCTGCAAAAATGCCCCTAAAAAGGCTGTTTCCTCAGGCCACAACATAGGCATTAAACAAAATGAGGACCTTGGTGCCTGGCAGGGTGGGGATTACAAAGGTGAATTGCTGAGAGTTTCTGGCTCCAGAGAGTGTCAGTCTTATAAGGGAAACAAGTACGTAAATATCTAGAATATAAGGTTTAAATTATACCTATCACAAGAGAAGTGCTGGGGTAATTGGGGAAGAATAGGAATTACTTCTAGCAGACCCATGAATCCAGACAAGATTTAGGAAAGCAAAGTTGGACAGGGAGAACGTTTCAGATAGAGGAATCAATATAAGCAGAGCTGCATGTCTGGTTTCCTTATTTTAAAGATATATAAACAGATCCAGAAAAGTGATGTGACTTGCAGAGATTTCTACCAAGTTGGATGCTTGCCTGAGAGAATCAGTCTTCACAAATTCTGGCCCCCTAAGGGCTCTAAACAGTTTTATAGCTCTCTGAATTATTAGCTTCAAAATCAATAGAAAATGTAGTGTATTATTAGTATGGAAACATTTAGATGCTGTAGTCAGTGCTTGAAGTACTTTTTATTCTTTTAGAAAAGAACAGTAGCGTTGGGCCTTGCTTCAAGGTTATTACTGGAGAATGAGTCATTAATAGTTATGGAGGCCCTCCTGTGTGCTTGGGTCCACACACTCCAGCAGTGAGCACCCACAGGTCAGCTCAAAACTAGAAGGCCTGAAAGCTTTCTGGCTTTCAGTTTACAGTGTCCAGATTTAGCAAATAAAAATGCAGGATATCAGCTGGGCACGGTGGTGCACACCTCTAATCCCAGCAGCTCCAGAGGTTGAGGCAGGAGGATCGTGAGTTCAAAGCCAGCCTTAGCAACAGTGAGGCTCTAAGCAACTCAGTGAGACCTTGTCACTACATAAAACACAAAATAGGGCTAGGGATGTGGCTCAGTGGTCGAGTGCCCCTGAGTTCAATCCCTGGTACCCACCCCCACCCCCCAAATGTAGGATATGTACTTAAATTTGAACTTTATAAAAACCATTTTTATATATTATCTGATGAAATATTTATAACACTACTTTAGCTTTGTTGCATATGAGTTGAGTTTTATTTGCATAATTTTATGAGTACCTTTGCCTTAAAAATAGTTAAGAAGCAGGCATGGAATCATACGCCTGTAATCCCAGCTGCTCAGGAGGCTGAGGAAGGACAATCCCAAACTCAAGGCTAGCCTGGGCAACATAGTGAGACCTCAAAAGAAATTAGTTAACATTTATGATCACAACTTTTTCTTTTTTATTTCTTTTTTATTTGTTCTTTTTAGATATATATGACAGTAGAGTATATTTTGATGCATTATACATACATGGAATATAACTTCCCATTCTTGTGGTTATACATGATGAACACCTTTTTCTTAAAAAAAAAAAAAGTGCAATTCAACACCCACAAAGACTTTTAAGAATAAAAATCTTGGGCAAGTAAAGGTAAATGCACATGGGTGTATTTTATTCATATTTACACACCAAACACCTGGATCATGATAAGCAGTCAATAGATGCTCTCTGAATAAATGTAAAATGAATGAGATAGCACATTCTTGATCTTATATCCCTGCTTTCTTAGAGCCTCCCTTTAATGCAATGGCAAATTTAAGCTCCAAATATAGTCTTTTTCTAAAATGTCTCAGTGGTAGAGAATTGAGAAATACCTTGCATCATGGTCAGTATTTATCAGTTAATTCACACCACCTGAAGAGGAGAGGCCTACCTACTCAATCTTGCTTAAGAAAAAAAAAATTGATGGATTATCTGCTAATGTGCTCCTGAATTCACATCTCTTGGCACCGAGGCATTCTTCCCAGCTTCTAATAATGGCCGATAAACAGCAACAATCTTAACTTTTGTGGATTAAACATCCCAAAGGTCATTAATGGTTAATGCACCCCTCTCTCTCATTTTATAAGAAATGAGATCTCTGAAATCATTCATGAGATATAATTCACTACAGATGAAGTTTCTCCACTTCGGTACAGAGTGTTTTTGGTCCTGACACTACATTTTGAAGATATTAAAACCCAAACTAAAAGCGTAGTCTACAGCTTGTATTAATTATCCTTGGGTAGTTTGTGGAAGCATTTGAGTTCTTAAGGAACAGTTATCTAATATGATTAAAAAGGCCTGTCTACGTCTCAGGGCTGTTTCGGTACTTTAATGATTATTTTATTCTCTAAAAGTTTAAGAGCTTTGAGTCCTAACAGGACAAATGAATGAATATCGAAGACAGATAATAAAATAAAGAAGGACGAGGCGTGAATGGCAATTCCATTTATTGGGTTACGGTTGACACATTGAATTCTGCCTGGACAGCTCTTTCATCAGAAGTCCAAGTACTTGCTTCTAAATTAGAAAGTCTTGAGTGTGAAAACATGAACACACTGTTTCATTCTTCCAGTCATTTAATGCTTTCTCAATGTTAATGTTCTTTGCTCGTTGAGTTTTGTAAGCTCCAGGAAATTCTTTAAAAGAAGGAATGAGACCCTTCATCACATCCAAGAATATTTGCATTTCTCTCGTGCTTTTCCTAATAACTTTTTCACAGGAAAAGTTTGCATACACACAGAGATGGATGTTTTTTAAGACTTCCTGAAACAAATGTTGGTCCTAATTACAGTTTATATGGGTTACACCACTTGAAGAAAGCCCACAGTGTGAAAATGTGCACTTGTGGAAATAATAAATTACATCAGTGCCTAACACCTGGTTCCTGATAGCCTGTGCAAAGAATGGATAAACAAACGCAGGAATAACCACTAACCACTGTGAGCAGAACCATAAAAGAAGTAATTAGATGGTATCAACAGATCAAACCCATCTGGAAGCAGCAAAAGGAACAGCTTTGGGTTTTCACTGTGGACTTCATTTCAAGAACCCAACAGCAAGTAAGGTGGATCTCTCTTCCAGAGCACTGTCCTTAGGGAAATTGACATGAATAATTACACAGTCAGACTCACAATTTTATCTACTGAGTTTGTTAAATTTTCTTTGAATTGTAAGGATTGTATAATTTTTTACTTTACAATTATTGTTCCTCATGCAACAGTGATAATGGACAAAGAACTAAAAAGGATAAATCTGTGATTCCAACTCTATTATATGCTTGTGACCCTTCAGAATTTTTATTGAGTACATATAAGTATATCTTTTAATAAAGATGGACTCAGACTTATTTGCTGTTTTCAAGCTCTATTTTTTCATTAAATTGTGACATCTTTCCACATAAATATATATGTGTATCTCCAATAAGAATTCTGTGGAGTCCACATATAGACTTTGAGGGATTTGTGGAACTCCTCCACCCAAAAATTATGTATACATTTTTGTAGAGTACATGTATATGTGTATTTTTCTGGAGAATTACCTCGGGACTTTTATTGGGTTTACTTTAAACTTCACTGACAGATCTATTGAGAGATTACAATATCTTACTGTTCAGTAACATGATAAGATTCCCAGTGTGTTCTTCTTTGTTCCCTCTCTAAATTTGGACTTTTCTTTATATAGATCCTGTATCATTGTTTTAACAATTTATGGTAATTTTCTTTAAATATTTAATGTATTGTTTTAAACATCCCTTATTATTATTTTATTGCATCTTAGGATCCTACTTTACCTTGTAAACCCATCTTCAATTTAACATAGAACTCGATGATAATGGGTGATTCAATTTATATCAATTTGCTTTAGATTCAATATTACATGACCATGTTTCTAAACAGCTATGTACCATTTTCCTTATGACAGGATAAAATAACTTGTTATAAAATGGAAACATACCCACAAAGATTGACTTTGTATATTTGCATAACAAAATCTTTTAAATCCATCTTTTAAATCCATCTTTATATAGGCATATATATACACATATATACATATACATTTATATAGGCATATATATACATATATATACATACATCTTTTAAATCCATCTTTTTAAATCCATCTTTATATAGGCATATATATACACATATATACATATACATAACATTTTTGTATAGTAAACCAAGACTGTTAACATTTTCGTTTAAAAAAATCAGTTGAGAAATATTTGTTGCTGAATTTTAATATTTACTACAAATTTAATTTCATACAAGACAGAAAAAGAGTTTGGAAATATAAAGCAAAGGGTACATAAAGTTTTCACTACTCCTTCAAGTTAATGAACTTTCAGGAAATTCTGTGAACTCAGAAAAATTTTAACCATGGAGCTATAGCTTTGGTGGAGTCACCCCATTTTTTTTTCAAATTTCCCATTAACCTTTCCTACTTTATCCACTGAAGTCCTTTCTCTCCTTTCCCCTCAATCCTATCCTGTTCCCCCTCTTCCCCTGCCTCTGAGACTTGATCTCTGCCCTGCTTCCAGTGCTCTGGCCAGAGGAGCTCTCTGGGGGCTTTTCCTTATTCTCAGTGTCTTTTCCCCATGCTTTCTTTAGGCATCTCTCTTCTGCATCCTCTTCTTGGCTATTTGTGCCATTTGGCTTCTCTTTCACAGACCTTTCTGCCTCTGCCAGAATGAGTGCAGGCCTTATCTACCTTGTCTCTGCCACCTGTCGTTGCTTCCTTCCCAGATGTGACTTGTCTTGTACATTTTCCAGCCACTAGCTACCCTGCTGACTCGCTTGTCTGCCCCCACCCTACCACACCACCATTCTCTTTCCAGTAAGTCAATTTCTCATTTATGATGGATTTACGTAGACACATGTACTCATGTTTACGTAGTGTTTGCCCATGGCAAACAAAAAGTTCAGAATTTTTTGTAGAATTCCTTGTAGAATTTAAAGAGGGAGTTATTAATATATGTTGATTGATTAATGTATATTATTTTTACCTTTTTTAGCTTTAGGCATGGTCTTTATTCACTTGGACACTGTTTATAACTATTACGATTTGTTACAATTTCCTCTTGCTGCAAATGTACAAAAATCATCTGTATATAGGAATTCATTCATTCATTACTTTTAATCTTTCTAAATCTGCAAAGCAGCTCTAAGTGAGGGTAAATGAACTCACTATTGGGCTTCAGAGAAGTCAGGGCCTGGGGTGAGGTGGTCATCCGGGGACTGCTTGGACCTGGGGCTTCCTGAAGCTGAGCCAAGGCTAGACAGAGGCAAAGGGATAGGGATAGCAGATGGTCTCTGGAGGGTCAAAGCACATGCACAGCATCAGGATGTAGGGTTTATGCCTCCTTGATCACCAGCAGCACTTTGAAAGGGCCTCTCACACTCTTCAGGTGAAATTGGTACTTTTCTTGCCTGCTGAGTCCCTCTGAGATGGGACTTGTGGGGACCTGGAGGACCAGGAGGGTACCTCCAGCAAAGCATCTCCCAATGTCCTTATGAATCCCATGGTAGATGCTCAGCTGCACCCACACCTTGAACTGATTTGGTTCTTCCTCCCATTGCTGTGCCTCCTTGGTCAGTTTTACCCACAGTCAGTTTTGCCCACAGTCTCCCAGTCGTACAGCCAGACCCCACCTCGCTTCTACTGGATGCTGTTTTGGTTTTGCTTTGGTTTGCTTTCCATTGCCTTCTAGCACATCAGTAACATAAATCTGCTGTTCCTAGCAGACAGGGTGTCAGCACACCGGCCTTGACCTCCTGCAAGAAGTAATAGCGACTTAGTGGTGAGAAGTCCCAGGCTTTTGGTGTCAGTCAGCTTTTCAAATGCCCCAAATACCTGACAGGAACAACACAGAGGAAGAAAAGTTTGTTTTGGCTCATGATTTCAGAGCTCTAGTCCAGGGTCAGTTGACTCCATTCCTCTGGGCCCAAGATAAGGCAGAATGTCATGGCAAAGGGGTGTGCTCTTGTGGAGGCGAAAGGGTGTGGCAGAGGAGCACTGCTCCATTCATGTCAACCAAGAGGCAGAGAAAGAGAGGAGAAGGGGCTGCAGGGAAGAAAACCCCTTCCGGGGACCCCCACCCCCAATGACCCACCTCCTCCAGCCATGTTCCACCTGGCTACAGTTTACCACCCAGTTACTGATAAGGTTATAGCTCTTATAATCTAATCATTTCTCCTCAGAATATTCCTGCATTAACACAGGAGTTTGGAGGTGCAAGAAGTAATAGCGACTCAATCTGAACCATAACACTTTTCTCCTGCTGACTCAGGGGGCTTGGGTCAGCAGTGCCTGTGGCTCAGCCTCCACCATCTCACCCACTATCTGTTGTCAGAAAGGCCAGCTATTTTCATCTTATTTACATTTGTTTAAGCCACTGAACCTTTCTATGCCTACTGAAGTTAAAATGTTTGATCATATAAGATATATACACCTCTAAGTAAATCGAATATATGAAAATCTGGATTGACAAAAGTGAAATTAATTTTTATGACTTTCAAAAACCTTCATCCCTACATTTATAAAAAGCTTATAAAATATGTCTTTAAGATTGTCATACTTTATTTTAAATTATTTCAAGATAATTTTTTAAAATTTCATAAATGGAATTACATGCGCATGAATGCAAATTCCTATAAATAGGTCATGTCTTCACTCAAGAAAATCCAGTTCAGATTTTCGTTTTGATTTTTCACATTTGCTCTTTCAGATCACTAAAAGTATCAAGAAGTGGTGCTACTGTGCATTTGAGGTGCCACAGAACAGTGCTCTTGTGGAGGTGAAGGAAATACACCATACTAAGAAAATTCTTGAAGGAAAACTCAGCATAGGAATTTCTTCTGCATCACCAAAACCATGAACTTTCTGACCCCCTATTAAAACACAGCTCATTCCAACAAAGTGGCTGACACTGAACTCAGTTCCTTGCACATGAGGGTCCATGTTTTCCTCTTACTGGTTAGGGCAGGGGGAGCATACAATATATATAATACTTGTCACAATCCAGAGACTTCTAAAAGGAAAAATGCTTGAAGTAACCACTTTTAAGTCAGTTGGGAATGATTCTTTCAGCAGAATCTAAGACAAAACAAACATGAAACTACTGACCCCAAAAAAATATTTGTGTAGTTTCCTTTGGTCATGCCCTCAGTTTTTCATGTCCTGTGGATTGGAGTTAATCATAATTGTGAATTTATTGTTGTTATCTGAACTTCCCTTTTGTAAACTACATGTTGTTCCAACACTGTATGTTGTAAAAGGCCACATCCCCTAAGAGAATCCCATCTGTTTGAAAAATTAAAATTGGTCTGGTCTTCCTTTGCCTCCCAGCATCGGATCTCAAGAGCCCCCATCGTTACAGCTTGTTGAAAACTCTTCTTTGAAATGGCAGACTCAAAGTTTATTTGTTTGTCTCATCAACCTGTTGTTTGTGTCTTTACTTATCATAAAAAAGAGTCTGCAAGAAAACTTTGAATTAAAAATACAAGGTAGTATGCCAGGGGTTATTGCAAATGGAAGACAGGTTTCTGAGTTGAGAGTCTTTGTAGTTATGAAGGGAAAGAATGGAGATTCCTGATTCAAAAACCCTGTTTTCAAATCTTAGCATTTCAGTTTCCTACCTTAGTAACAAAATGCAAGTGTCTTCACTTTTCTGACCTTTCCTATCCTCTTCTATGAAACAGGGAGAATAGTGTACATGTGAATAATAAAATACATGTGAAAGTGCCCAGCTTATTTAATGGATGTTCAGTGAAAATAATAATAAAATAATTGGGAGAAGGCCGTTATCAAGAGAACCAGCTATGATAGTCCCTTTAGTTCTTTTTCTATTAGATAAGAGGATATGGGCGAGTTGCTAGCACAGTGCCCATGACATAGATGACCATCAAGGGATGTTAGTTCCTCTTTAACAATTCAACTTACTTCTTTGGTTCCCAGGGCTGAAAAGATCTTCTTGTTTATACATTTCAATTGCCTTGTTGTTTCTTTTTAAAATTTTTTTAAGTTTTTTATTTTTTATAATTGTAGATGGACAGAACACCTTTATTTGTTCATTTTTATGTGATTGTGTGCTAAGGATTGAACCCAGTGCCTCACACATGCTAGGCAAGCGCTCTACCACTGAGATATAGCCCCAGCCCGCTTTGTTGCTTCTTAAACATTAATGTTCATACAGATTATGGGGAAATGGCATGAAGGGCAGATTCTGATTCCGCAGGTCTGGGATGGGGCCTGGCAAACCCCATTTCTAAAAGGTGGCCAGGGCCATGACGATTAATAGTACAGCTGGGTAGGAGGAATAGCTTCTAATATTCTATAATAGTAGGAAAACTATGGTCGACAACTAATTGAATATTTCAAAATGATGAGTAGAGAGGCTGTTGAATGCTCCTAAAACAAAGAAACAATAAATATCTCAGGTGGTAGCTGTGCAATTACTTTCATCTGATCACACACATTATGTACATGAGTTGAAATGTCACTCTGTGCCCCATAAACATGTACCCTTTCTATGTGTCAATTAAAAATAGAAATCTATTTTTAAAAATAATAAAAGGCTCCCAGGTTATGCATCGTCTGAGGTTGATCCACTCTTCACATGTAGACTAGAGCAGGACATTAAGAGGCATAACCCTCTCTTGGTTCGTTATATCATCTTCATCAACCTCAGAGTTTAGACATGGGATTATTTCACAAATTTCATGAATTTTTGACCCAGCATAATTGGTGAGGTAAGTTCATCCAGCCTACTAGTTAAGCCACGGTCTTACCTCACAGGCTCAATTATTCCCATGTGTAACTATTCCCCCATTTGCATATTTACAGAGGAGTAGGTATTGAACTTTCCTTTTGTGTCCAGTTCTTTTCCAGATCTTTGCTCATGTAATATGTAACAACAGTTCATCAGCACTACCTAACCCTGTCAGAAACAACCTGTCCCCATGAAGCCATTTAATGGCAAAATGAGTGGTAAAGTTCAGGCAGATTTTAGCACTTTTTGGTAGAATTAATATCAGCTAGGTTCCAAATCAGACTCCTTCCTAGATCTTTGGAATGAGCTATCCACTCTTGTCCCCAAAAGCAGTGATAAAACATAAGTTAAGAATCATCAGGGGGGCGGTTCCAAGATGGCGGCCTAGACAGTCCACTCTGCGCTAGGCTCTCAGGGACCAGGGCTGGAAGTGGTGGAGGCGCCGTTTTCCAGCCAGATTCCTGGAATCATTCTGCGGCTCAACATCCCACGCAGGAATTTCGCTCGTGTATGTGTGAGTACAGGATCGCCGGGAGGGGTGGCTTCAGCGCCGGCCGGAGAAACGCGGTTGCAGCCTGGGCCTCGGCCCAGGGCTACGGCTCTCCGAGACTGAGACTGGAAGTAGCGGGGTGCCACCTTCCAACCAGTTTTTTGGCAACTCTCTGCGCCTTGCCGCCCCATGCAAGAGTCTCACTCGCGTGTGTGAGTGCAGAGCCACCGGGAGGCAGTGGTAGCCAGGAGGAGTGACTTCGGCGCCAACCGGTGGAGTGCAGTTGTGGTGGGGGATCCGGCCCAGGGCTTCAGCCCGGAGTTTACCCCGGGCGTGCCGGGCCTGCTTCCGCACAGGGTGCCTGGCCCCAGTGCCCACCCAGCTGCAAGAGACCGCTAGCAGTTGCTTCTGTGGACTGACTGTCTCCTGAGCGGAACCCCAGCTATTGTTCTTTGTGGACCACCTTCTAACACAGCGAAACTTCCTACACACCAGGGGGCGCAGGTGAACACCTGGGAGCAAACCTTGGCCACGGTGGAACAGCGACTCCACCAGCAGCCCAGAGTTTCACCTTGGCCTGGGACCAGTACCAAGGATACAGCCGGGAAAGTCCAGCAAACAACGGACAACGCCACCTACTGGAGGAGAAGTAACGAAACCCTGCAGGGAAACTATAACCGTATAGGAGTTAAAACTGTAACACCTTGGATCAGCAGAGCTAGAAGGAAAGACACACAAACATCATGAGAAAACAAGGGAAGAAAGTGACTCAAACAAACCAAGATACTACACTCCCA